>QANX01000912.1:148171-167409 GCA_003254975.1 Ochetophila trinervis | reverse complement strand
AAAGGCATTCACTAAAAATAAAGTTTTACTGACAAATATGAAAATCTCATTACTAAAAATAAACTATCAATAATGAAAATTTTAGATTTATCACTAATATTATGTTATTAGTGACAATCTTTATTTTAATAAAATGAAGATATTTTGCAGAATTTTCCTATATATATGTAAATTAATTCTATGGTCAGGATATCTTGAACATAGTTCCATTATGATTGTCACTAATTTGACAAATTTGAAAACAGTCATCACTAATAAGTATGTTTCTATCAAATTTGTTAGTAAAATAAACTTTTAATGACAATATTGATGGAATGGTTAGGATATCGTGACCATAGAAGGATATATATAGAAAAATTATATGGTTAGGATGTCACTTATTAACCCTTAAACTACTTCAAGAGCTAAGATTTAAAGATATGTTTGGGGTTTAAATAAACTCAAACATGATCCACTTTGTGCTCCTAGGGTTTTAGTATTTCACCATACTCATATAGTCCACCAAGACTTTATTAAATTTTAGCCTTTGATCTAATACAAAAGTTGATAAGTGACATTCTGATTTTGAAATGGTCAAGATTTTATGACCACAAAAGAAATATAGACACACACACACACACACACACACACACACACACACACACACACACACACACACACACACACACACACACACACATATATTGCAATAGATCATTGATAATCAAATATTGTTACTAAATATTGGTTTATATATTTTGTTTTAACGTTGGTGATTGGTTTACAATATACATTATTATTTACCATTGTATGCACCCTAATATGTAAGTGTACTCTTCATTTTCAATGCATTTTTGAATACAAAACAAATAGTCAAGACAAAAAAAAATATATATATATATATAGTAGGTTTAAATGCATTTTAGTACCCTCTAAAATTAAATTTGTTCACTTAGGAGTCTCTACAATTAATTTGTGCAATTGATACCCTCTAAATTGAAAAAAGTTGCACATTTGTCAATTGTAGTTGAAATTGACAAAAAAAGTTGCACATTTGTCCAATTTAATTAAAATTGACAAATTCTATCAACTTAAAATTAACATATGACCCTCAAAATTATTTTTTTCATTTTTNTTTTCATTTTTTATTGTACCAAAAATTTTAAAAAAAATTTTAAAACATGAAAAAAAAATTTAAAATTCATTTATAGTTTTTTTTTTCTCTTTTTTAATTTTTATTTTTAGTTTTTGGTAAAATTAAAAATTAAAAAAATATTTTTGAGGATCTAATGTTAATTTTCAGTTGATAGAATTTGTCAATTTTAACTAAATTGGACAAATATACAAATTTTTTTTTTGTCAATTTCAACTACATTGGATAAATGTGCAATTTTTTTCAATTTAGAGGGTATCAATTGCACAAATTAATTGTAGAGACTCCTAAGTGAACAAATTCAATTTGAGAGGGTACTAAAATGCATTTAAGCCTATAAAGTAAAAAGAAAACATTTGAGCAAAATAAAAATGGAAGAAAAAGGCAAATTATCTTCAATAAAATAAAATGAAATAAAAGTTATTTATAAAGTGATAGATAAGAGGTACTTTTGCATCAAGAGATAAATATATATATTTTTGGAATAGGTGTAAATATATCCTGAACTTACAGTTTTCAAGACCTTCAAACATTTTAACAATAAAAAGAAAATAAATTAGTTAAAAAAAAGGGAAAAGAAATTAGGTTCAACCATTTGTGAGCGGAAAGAGTGCTTAAGAGGTTAGAAAGTAATATAAGTATATTGTTAATGAAATTTTTAGAGGAATTAATGCAAAAAGAAAAATTCAAAAAAGCTAGCTAAATGCAAATTCATGAAAAATTAAAGAGATATCGGTGTAGAAAACCCTAAATAGAGTAAAAGTGGACTATATAGACATTTCAACAAAAATAATTGTGGAAATACAGATGTATAAATTAGGATTGAATATTTCACCAATGTACAGTCAATATTAGGTGGTGGCCCATTTATATATGTAACTTGTAATGAACAGCCAAATTAAAAAAGAAAAAAGAAAAACAATTATGTATAAATATACACGACTTTATATGATTAATACGCTTAACCAAATTTATTCCATAAGTGGGTCGCAGACAAAAATTATATAGATTGAATGTAGCTATTACAAAAGTACGACCAGGACTCGAAGTGTCATTTTCAATAGAGCTCAGTGCCGTATAAGTTTGTTAAAAATAATAATAATAATAATAAAAAATCTTACATGGTTATATATGAATTATAGAAACTCATGGATATGACCTAACATACCTTTTAGATTTTTCTGTTTAAAAAAGTCAACTGAATTTTTATTTTTGTACTATTTAATTTATTTCTCTCAATATGAAAGAAAAAAAATGAAAAAAGGGCATTTGCATCAGAATATTTTTGTGTTTGGCTTTTCAGCATCTTGCACTTTGCTATCTGTGCCAAATTAAAGGAAGATTATTTCAAAGGGACCAGCAACAAGAATAATCCATGTGGTCCTATATATTAATCACAAATGAAAATTGTCACTTAACACACGAGTTTTGTGTACTCGTAGGCTTAATCTAGAATAAAACTACTTAGAGTACATTTTTAAGTTAGAAGTTCAATCCTCTTTTTATCCAATACTCCTCTCTTCCAATAAAAAGAAAATATGGGTTTTGTGACATTTTTATTAATGGTACTTTAAAGTAGTAGTAGTAATAAAAGTAGTAGTAGTAACAACAATAATAAATTGGAGAAAAATGGATGGTTTATGCTCTGGCACTCGCAATGTTTCTAGGTCACAAAGGTGGCGGCATTGCGCCTTGAGTTTATGGCCGATGGTGGGCTTAGCTGGGATTTTAGGGGGTTGGAGTTGTCTATGGTGATCATGCTTCCTTCTCGGTTTTCTTTCTGGAAAGCAAAGGTCTTAGTTTTTTTTTTTGTTCTTTGTGTTTGCTAGCTGGAATGGTTAACGGTGTGGGTCTAAGGCGTAAGAAAAACTTTAGCTTGTCTCCGGTAGCAGACAAACTTCACGCGTTGTTGGTGACTTCTTTAGATTCTGGCAGGAAAGCTTTGCACAAAGTAGCTTCCATGACTAGCAATGCCGTTTCATTTTCAAAAATACGGCTGACTGCATGATCTTCTCTCCCAAGGGTCTCTTGGGCAGATCTTATGGATCATGATGATGATGAATTTTATGTTTCATGTTTAGATAATTTTGGTGGAGTTCCTTATGGTGATGATGATGGCATGTCTCATTTGGGTTTCAATGGTGTGGCAAATCAGGAGGATGAAGTTCATGCAAATTTGCTTCCCTTTGGTGAGAATGGAATGGAATCTATCAAGTTATGCATGGTGAAACCACCATGACTACTTCTCGCCTAATTCTTATGCCTATTGTTGAAGGGGCAACATGCAACAATTTGATGGATTCATCCATTAAGCATGGGTAAAGGAATCTTGTTGCAATGGATGCAGGGGTGGTATGAGATGACTACATGGTTGGGGGAGTAAAGTTAAAAATGGTGGTTCGATTATGGGAGTTTCTGTAGGGACAGAAACCAAGTCTTTTGGTATGGGCTCAAGGTTGTTGCCTAATAAATCTTTCACTAATGCCTTGGTGAATTCTTCAGCTGTGGGTACTAGATCTTTTGCTAAGGTTGCAACAGAAAAAGCTAGTAAGGTTGTAACTCCAGATTTTAAACTAGTTGTTTACAAGTGTGGGGATATAATTTTTATTTCTGTGGATATGAAATCTTATAAAGAGAGACTTAAATTATTTCAATTTTCTCTTGTGGCTCGGGTCGTTTTATCTAAAGGCGACATTACTTGGAAGCTTAATGATCTTAAAGTCAAGCTCTGTTTTACTTGGAATTTTAAAGGATTGGCATTTTATTTCTCTTGGACATTGTTATTTTCATGTCATACTTAAGATTGAGAAGGAGAAAGAAAGAGTACTGTCTTTAGGTGCTTTGTCTTTGTCTTTTGCCATTTTTCTTTTTCGAGAATGGTTTCCAAATTTTAATCCAACTTCGCAAAAGTTAACAAATGCTCAAATTTGGGTGTGGTTTAATGATTTATGTTTTGAATATTGGCATCCGAAGATTCCAAATGATCTGGCTCTAGGAATCAGGGTTCCTCTAAGGATAGATCATCCCACTTTATCTAGGGATTTTGATCATTATGTCTGCGTTCTCATTGATGTTGATCTTGCAACTAAACTTATGCAAAGTTTAATTTTGGATCATGAAGGTTCCTTTACTCAAATATCTTTAGACTATGAGAACATGCCTTTGTTTTGATCGACTTGTCAATTTATTGGTCATGATCTTGTAAATAGTCTCATGTTTGGACCGAAAAATGCAAAACAAGGTGTTAAGGAAGGAGATAAGGTAGATAAGGTGAAATTTATGGTTCAACGAACTTTGAAGTATTCTAAAGATGATATAGCTGATATTTTTTAGGTGCGGAAGGTTGGCTCTACGACTGGTTTAGTTAAGGGTGGTGTTGAAATTGCCTCAGCTGTTAGTTCTGCAACAAAAAGAGTATTAAAGTTAAGGGTGAAAATGATGTCAATATGGATGATGTGCATTCTCCAAAGAGGAGTGTTTCAATGCCTAGTTTGGAAAGTCTTATCCTTCCTTTGGATGGTGTGTTTCAATTTCATCCATTGGGGTAGAAAACTGAAACTGTGATAGTGGATACTTATGGATATGTTAATGTGGACAATGCTTATGAGGCAAATGATATGGTGTTGGTTTCATTTGACGGTGATACCGAGGCCTCTCATTTGGATTAGGATAGGTTGGCTCAGGATAGCATGGTTTTGGTCCTTCATGAGTAAGTCATTACGGCTAACAATAAAGATGCATGGATAGTTGCTTCTTTTAAACGTAGCAGGAGACAAAATGGTCTTCCATAAGTGTTAAGTGGATTCAAACATGTGAGGATTTGTCCTAATACTAGGACCATTAAAAAATAATTGTTTTCTTTTCTTTTTGTTTTTCCTTTAGGGATGGTTTTTTTAAGTATTTGAATTGTTATGACTTTTTTTATTTGTTTTTTTTAATAAATTTGCTTTCTTGGATCTATGACTTTAGCAAGTAGCCGATGATGATGATGATTATTATTATTATTATTTAAAAAAAAAACTACATTTCAGTGTCATTTATAATTACACAATTTTTTAAGAGACTATAAAATTAATTTTAACATTTGACATTCTATATTTTAAAAAATTATATATCAGTCCAATTTCATCAAAATTTAACAGAAATTGTGTATTTTATCAAAAAAAAAAAAAAAAAAAACAGAAACTGTGTATAAACTGTCACATGAGATTCTCGTGACCCCCTAGAATAGGGAAAACTATATTTCAATACCTCTATATACTTGCATAATTTTGTTTAGGGAGCTGTAAAATTAATTTTGATATTTGATATATCTAAAATTCATTTTTTTTCCAAATTGTGGAGATTTCTCAAAATATTAGGAAAACAATTGACAAACATGAATTTTTTTTTTTATCAAATTTGAAACTAATTAAATGTTGCTAGTTAAATATATTTTTCATAACATCACTCCACTTAATAATTAATCTGAAAATTAAATTTATTATAAGCTTTTTTATAATCACATCAAAATTTTGTTAAAATATTAACAAATATCAGTTAAAATAAAACAAATCTGTCTAGCTAGTTTTTTTTTTTAATGCTTTTTTACCCATTTTTCTTTAATTTTTTTTTTCATTTAATCCTTAAATTTTTTTTCTTTAATTTCATATTTGATAAAAAGATTTTCAGGTTTATCAAATTTGAAATGCATTTCAGGTTTATCAAATTTTTTTTTTGAAGTTTCAAAAAATAGGTAATAATTGAAAAAAAAAAGTTGAATTTTAAGGGTATCAAAAGACAAAAATAATTTTACAGCCCTCTAAACAAAATTTTGCAATTATAAAAGCAAATGAAATGTAGTTTTTCCTATCTTAGGAGGTCAACTGAGTTGCAGCTTCCTAACAAAATTGTGCAATTACAAATTGTTGTTTTTCCTTATTTTTATATTAGGGGTGGAAGTATTCAAACTTGATCGTTATTAAAGAAAATAGTGGTTTTTACCATTGAACTATTTTGCAATTGGACATTTCACTATAATTATTAAGGTTTGTAGCTGAATAATAATGCCCTTTCACAAATCATTTTACAGCCATGAAAAGTTAACATTTAACCCCGTTTGGTATGATTTTCTTGATCAAAAAGCTCTACTTCAGGGCTTTAAGAGCATCTCCAATGGTATTGTCCATTGGAGTTTATGTGGCAGATAAAATAGAAAAAGTTTATGTTTATATGGCAAATGTCTATTTTATAGACATTAAATTTTTAAAATTACTCTCCAATAGATTCTGTCTATAATGAATTTCTAATTTATTTATTATTTTTATTTTATATTTTATGTTTTTCTTTTTAAAGAGGAGCGAGAGAGAGTTTGCATTATGGAAGGAAAAGAGAGGAGAGAGAAACTAATTGTTGACTCATCATGTCTAACAGACTCTCTACAAGTAGAAGGTTATCTTGACAACTTTTATTTTTTTTTATGCTACATTAGCTTGACAGAGTTTCTCAATAGAACCATTGAAGATAAATTTTTTAATATTCTGTCTATTTATCCAATGTGGCAGAATTTTTTAACAATTGACATAACCATTGAAAATGCTCTAAGTACTTATGTTAAAAAAATAAGCATTTGGCACACAAGTCAATAAATACTTGTTAATTGAAAAACAACTTATTAAGATATCATCGAGAAACTTAAATTTTAAACTTTTTTCAACTTCTATGGAGAAGCCAAACAGATCAATAAATGATCATTTTTACTTTCAATTTTATCTTTACTATTATATTAAAATTATATACAAAAAATGTTAGTTAAAAATTTATTTATAATAAATTAGGAGTAAAAAATACTATTAAAAGTAAGAGCCAAACAATTATTAATTTTTTAATAAAAACTCTTATTTAAAAAGCTTTACTATGAAAAAAATTACTACTAAAAATTATGTTTGTATAAGCTATACTATACGAATCTTTAATGACTCGAAATATTTTAATGAGGGGCTATATGCACAACATAGTAGTTACAAACAAATTAAAACTGTGCTAAATATTTATAATAACAATAAAAACAAATTTTATGTGTCAAATTAAAACATGAAGCATGCTTTTTAGTAGTTACAAACACCCTAGCTTGCTACATTTTTTTTAAGCAATATTGATACATGATCAACTAGAAATGTTTTCGGTTGAGTATACGAATTTATACTTTTTACCGCCAGACTTCATAAAACTATTTTCTCTCCAAACTGCTTGGTCAAAAATCCCAATTATTATAATCTCTAATAATTTCATTTCAATTCAAATTTCATATATATGTACTGTAACAATTTATTTGCCAATAGTGGTCATTCAACTAAGCGAAATGACATATAAATATTCCATTATAATTATTTTTTGCTCTTTTCAAAATTTTCAATTATAATTAGCACATAAGCTTTTGGTGTCCTATCAAAGAAAACAGGTGAGTTTCGTGTGGGCAACTTTTTAATATATATATTACTTTGAATATTCCAACTTGAAAAACGCATAAATTTAGTCTCCCAAGTGTTTTGTTAAATGGAATGCGATGCGGGAAAACACATTTAAATTCCATTTTTTGGTGAAACACATTTAAATTCCATGAGTCTACTGCAGAGCACTTTTCAAATTATATAGATATATAGTTTTACTTAGTCTTCGTAAGAGATTGTTTTATTGTATGCCACATAAAATTAATGTTCCACTTTATGCATGTAAGTGGCGGATATATAGAAGCTGATTAGAAATTGATGGAAGCCAAGTAATTAACGTATCTAATATATATATATATATATATATATATATATATATTTTCACGCTATTATCAAATATATTTAATATTTAATATATTCAAATAAAATAATAAATAAAAAAATAAAAATGATGACTTATTTATTATTTAATTCTAACTTTTAAATTTCATATTTGATCATAATAAATATTATGTATATTTAATAATATTATGACTGATATATATATATATATATATATATATGATAATTAAAATCAGTGACTAAGAGTACATGACTAATTATGTTAAATACTGACTAAAAATGTTGCTGATATACAATATTGTCAATACACCATTGATTAGGAGCATACGATTTATGTTATGATTTGGAAGGTAAAAGAAAAACTGAATTTGTCTTCAAGGTTGTTTTTTTTTTCTTTGAATTGTGATTGGATTAGTGACATTAAATGATCTCTTTAATTAAGATAAGGATTGAAACTGCCATTTATAATCAAGTCATACCCACCAACTCATGGATTAAAAGTGCCTGATGGTCTCAAGGTTTGTTATTTATTATTTGTATTACCATTGTATTTCCTATGGTATTTCTACAGATTTTGCAATATTAAATTTTTTAACCAAATTAAGAATTTTTTTTTTATTTTTGAAAGAAGATGGGTTGTAATAAAATTTGATATGGGCATGGCATAAAAGCAATTTCCAGAAAATTGATTCTTGAAAACTCAAAACTCATTTTAAAAAATAGTTTTATTTTTATTTTTTTTATTTTAAGTTTAATATGCATTTTAAAACCATCTAAAATTAAATTTGTTCATATAAATGTTTTTATAATTAATTTATGCAATTGATACATTTTAATTTGAAAAAAAATTACATATTTGTCAAATTTAGTTAAAATTGATAAATTCCGTTAACCGAAAAATTACGTGCATAACATAAAAGTGCACAAATTAGAAAGTATAAATTGCACAAATTAATTGTAGATACTCCTATATTAACAAATTTAATTTTAAAAAGTATTAAATTGTATTTAGATATTTTCTTTAAAACATTAACACTTCTTAAATGGGCCAAAAGATTAAAAAAAATAGAAAATTTGTGAAAGTATATATAAAATCATATAGAAAATAAAGATTTAGATATTTTCATCTCTTTTTCATTGTTTTTTAATTTATTTATTTATTTAGTAAATGTACTTTATTATTTTTAAAATTCAATTTTTTTTGTTAATATAAGCTCTATAATTAATTTTGAATATATTTTATTTAAAAAAACAAATGCAATCTAATTCCTAAGGGCTTCCTTTTGACTCTCTTCCTCCTTCTGCTCTTTGGTATGCCTCCTCCTTCTTTGCCAGATTTTGAACCTTTAGTTGAGAGAAATCCAGTGGAGTTGGCGCGAGGGAGAGCACGGTTGCACACATTAGTGTCTCCCAAAGATATTGACGCGGGAATTGTAGTTTCATTTACTAGTAATGGCAATGGCAAACATAACACCTCTGGCAAGATTTTAGGTGCTGTGTTCAGCAGATTCTGAGCAAATCAGGCTGCAAACCCAACACATTGATCGGAGAAAGGTTGTTCATTTGGTATCGGTGGTGATGCTCGATTTGCGGTGGAAGACGGCATTGCATATAGTGGTTTGACTGAGATTTGCAGCAGTATTAATGGTGGTTTTCCAGCAAGATCAAGCCATAAAGGTCGCATGGGTAGGTACGCGGGTCATCTGATGAGTTTTTTGGTACTCATTCGTAATTTCTGACGGCTATAATGGGTGTTCAAGAGGAAAAAGTCAAAACGACATCGTATTGTTTTTATTTATTTTTGAAAAATTGAAAAGAAAAATTAAGGGATCACGTATGCCTATTTTACAAAATTTATCAAAATTTTTCTCAATTGTAAATAAATTGTTGCAGTGTCTTCTATTTAAAAATATTAAATTATAAAAGATATTAAAAGATATTTAATCTGTTTTTAATTATAAATTGGTGGAAAAAATTTTTGTAGCTAAAATAGTTTCAACTTCTGACCTATAAATATACTCTCAATAATTTTATTATCGGACTAAACCTACAAATTCAATTTTTTATTTATTTATTATTTATTTATTATTATTATTATTATTATTTTTAAATCTAGTATCAGTTCCTTTATTATTTGAACATTAATAATAATAATAATAATAATAATAATAATAATAATAATAATAACTCTCTCATTTCTATCTATTTTCAAAAGTTTGAACTATTATTAACTAGATAGCATGATATATCATTAGCATTTTTTCTTTTTTCTTAGATCTAAACGTACTATATTATTTTTTAAAATTGAATTTGTTTATATAAAAATCTATATAATGAATTTGCATAATTAATACTCTGTAATTTAAAAAAAATTATATGTCTAATTTAGTTAAAATTGATAAATTCTGTCAATTTAAAAGTTACGTACATAACAAGTTATTTTCAAAATTGATTTTTTCAATTTTAATTGTATCAAAAATTTAAAAAAATTAAAAAAAAAGAATTAAAAGCCATAAATGAATTTCAATTTTTTTTATATTTTTATATTTTTGGTACAATAAAAAAAATTAATTTTAAAAGTTACAGTTATGTACGTAATATTTAAAAAAAAATTAATTTTAAAAGTTACAGTTATGCACGTAATATTTATGTTGATAAATTTTTTAATATGTATTTTTTTAAATTAAAAAATATCAATTATATAAATTAATTATAAAAATTTTACGTTGATTATTTTTTATTTGGAAATTTGATATATCATTAGCATAGCCACGAGACGGAATGATAAATGAATGGTCGAGATTAAAAAGAAAAGAAAGACAGAGGACCATCCGGTCCCCATGTGACCGTCACGCGCTCTTATGGCAGCGGGGGAATTTGAAAACGTAATCTACAATCATACACATGGACCATCCAGTCCCCAAGTGTTCCTAATTATATAGGTTTATCCTATGCTTTGTATTATATAATAAGAACCCATACCACCCGTTGGATTTCCAACGAAAAGTTGCATTATTCTTCCAAACGCAGGACGTGGCAGTCGGATCAAATGCCATCATCAGCATCAGTGCCACCGCATCCCTTTATTCATAAGGAACAAGAATTTTTGCACAGAAAAACCGTAAAAAAAAGATAATGATATATGCATATACTACCACTGCTACTATTATTATCAGTATTATTATTGAAATATAAAACCAAAGCTGCAGGAGAAAAAAAGATGAAAATAAATAATATGCACATGAATATTATATATTTTATTAGAATAAAAAATAGTAAAAGAAAAAGGAAAAGAAAATTCGATTCAAAATGCTCCATCACTCTTTTCTCTCTCATTTGTCCAATTATCCTAGAAATGTCAACCTGATTCCTGTAAATTAGTTTTGCACAAACCGTACCACTTCCAACCCCCACCCTCTCTCCTCCCAAGCCGTGTATATAAATATATATATATATATATTGCTTATATATGTCTTTTATCTACGCTAACGCCAAGCTAATAAGCTAAGCTTGTTAAAAAGCAATACCACCCAAGGAAGAAGATGGCGGAGGAGTTTCAGGCCGGGATTTGCGGCGGGAACTGGTGGAATCCATCGAGAAACGCGTTCGTGGCGTCGCCGTGTTCGGTTGGACTTAATGATTTGGGAAGCTTCGGATGGCCTTGTGACATGGTGGATACAAAGGCAAGGTCGTCGTCTTCTTGCGGGGAGACTACCGAGTCGGTTGTGTGCGATGCTTCCATTGCTTTTCAGGATATTGTCCAAAAGCCTCCTCACCATCATACTGATTCTATCAGCGATGGAACCAGCCCTACTTCTGCTTCTGGAAGTTTTGTTTTCGTTGATTCTTCTTTGCCAATGATGGGCTTTGGTCTTTCAACTTCCTCAACAACCTCGGATTTAAACCACGCTTTGCTGTAAGTTGGTTTGCTAAATAATATTACTAATAACGATTTTGTTAAACGAATTAAACATGTACATGTACAGGGAAGTTCAGATCAAGACCATTTTTTTATTTTTTTTTTTAATATTTGGTTGCAGTTCTCGCAGTAGCAGTGGAAGATTAGAGAACAACTATCATCCCGTACTACAAGAATCCGACTTAGGTTCTTCTCAAATCCAAAAGGATTGGAGTCCCGAGAATTTCTCCGGCGGCGGGGTAGGAGACGATTCCTCCATGAACGGTTTCAAGCCTAACCAAGATTTTAACCTAGACCAAAACTCCGGGACCACACAAGGCTTGTCTACCGGTTTCCCTGTCGTCTCAGCGGCTTCGTATGGATACGCTGCTTCCACGCTGTTGCAGAGTTTCTTCGACAGAGAATCGCAGCCGCCGCATCAAACTTTCAGCAACAGCCGGTCCGTGAATTATCCTTCAGCTTCCGTTTATGGGACGAACAGTAATAATTCAAGCAATATTGCATCGCCTCCTTGGCCTCCACAGGGTGTCTCTCCCTTTCTGAGACCCTCACAGGCAAAGCAACAAACAGTTGGTGGCTTGAACTTCACCAATAGTACACCTTTTTGGAATGCCTCTGCGGCCGGTCTGAACGACATTCGAGCTAGCCTTTTTCCTGCATCGTCACAACCACAGTATTTAGCAGCACCGACATTCGAAGACAAAACCAATTGCCGAAACCTTACTACCAAGGTAAAATATATATAATTTATTATTCAATTAACTCAATTTTAATCCACATTTTTCAAACTTATGAAAACAAGTGATACGGAATTGTGATTTCATATGCTATTCTGGATTGTAGTTTAATAGACGTAATTATAATTATTTAAGTTTACGATGATCAAATCCATTAATCATTTTGGATATTGAATTTTCAGGTGAATAGCACTGAAGATGTTCAAGACTCGGGATCGGTAGTGGTGAAGAAAAGTGGAAGTGAAACAGTTTTCAAAAGACCTCGAATCGAAACGCCTTCACCCTTACCAACTTTTAAGGTACGACACATTTAATCAAAAGCTTTTGCTTACACCATAACTTTTTTCTTTGAAATTCTTTCTCTTGTATATATTGTTTTTCCTCTATAAAGAGGTGGGATAAGAATTTAAAGCTTTTGATTTATTTTTAGGTCCGGAAAGAAAAGCTGGGGGACCGAATCACTGCCCTCCAGCAGCTGGTTTCGCCTTTCGGAAAGGTGAAGTTTTGGATTTTTCTTCCAACTTTTTTGAGTTACTAGCTAGTAAAGTGAATAAAAAAGCAAAAGCTTTTGTTCAAAAATAAGAATAAAGTCTTACCCGTCAATCATATATATATATATATATATATTGTTTTGCAGACTGATACTGCTTCCGTTCTCCATGAAGCCATTGACTACATCAAACTCCTTCATGATCAAGTCAGTGTACGTTTCCTTTTAATATTTCCTTTTTAAAAAAAATCAATAAATTTCAAGTTCATAGAAAACCCTAATTTGGTTGAGTAGAAACCCCTTGAAATTTCTCATGAGGCAGACATGAACGATGCAAATACTCTTTGCTAAAAAAGTAAGAAAAAATATGTAATGTATATGTATAAAATTTTGATAAAATGAGTGTCTATGCATGCTTATATTATGATAGATTCAGCTACCAATTACATATAATTCACATGTAAATTTCTTATAAATTACATAAATTGGACATCAACTCCCATTATATATATAATTTTGATAAAATGGGTGTCTAGACTCATATTATGGTGAATTTTTAGCGACTAATTAAATATAATTCAATATTAAAATACATGTAAATTTCCTATGAATTGCGTAGAGTTGGACATTAACTCCCATCGCACATATATACACACATATATATACGTAGTAGAATGAATTATAGACTTTATTCTTATATTTTTTTTTTATATGGGATTTCAGGTTTTAAGTGGTCCATACATGAAGAGTGGAGCTCCAATTCATCCACTACAGGTAGACAAAAATCATCCACACCATGCACGAGTTCATCTTTTGCCACTATAATTCACATAAATTTTATTATAACATTGCAGGGTTTAGATTCAAAGGACTTAGAAGGTCCAAAACAAGATCTAAAAAGCCGAGGACTCTGTCTAGTTCCTATTCCGAGCACATTTCCACTTGCTAATGAGACCACACCTGATTTTTGGACACCAACATTTGGAGGAATTTACAGATGATCATCGATCGATATCGGTCTTCCTCCGGTGGAGATAGACAGTACAAATAGTATCTACAAGTATAACATATTCGTATACCAGTACAAGGAAAAAAAGAAAAAAAGTTACAAGCCGCAAATTGCCGTGCTGCACCAGTCTTTAAGTAAAGGCCAAAAGGAAAACAATGGAAAAAAGATAAAGGTAATGACAGTACTTGACAGGGGAGAGACATTGCTGGCCAGATACAAAGCAGAATGATATAGGCTAGCAAATGATTAGTGACCACTAAAATTAAAAAGAATATATATATATATATATATATATTTCTGTAATAATCTTAATTAAGTATTAAAAATACTTTTAAGGTGGGTTTAGGAGCAGGAACAGGTGCTAAATTTAGCGGAAGTCGACATTAATAGTAGTTTTAGCTAGCTAAGGAGTAGAGTTGTTGAAGTTCCATTATTTTGTTGGCAAATAGCTGAATTTAGCAGAGAAGAGGATAATGAAACGTCCTTATGTTCCTGTTTATTAATCTATGTGTACAGGTTGCACCACCACCTTTTGAATTTGTTTATTTTGAAAGGAAAAAAAAGAAGAGAGAGAGTTTTTATTTATTTATTATTATTAATAAAGGAATTGCTGTTGGTATTTTAATTTTTTTTTGTTGAATATTTTGTTTTGAAGAAAATAATAATATTAGGAAAGAATGATTGAGTGGAGATTATTTGATTGGGGTTTTCTAACTTTATCTTATTTTTTTTATTTTTTAATTATTAATATATGTGTTGGAATATGGTAGTGGAAGTCAGAGGGCGGCCCACTGTTCCTGCTTTTAGGGTTTTTTTATTTTTGATAAAATTGTTAGTTTTATTTATTTATGTTTTTTATATATTTAAGAGAGAAAGAGAAAAAGCAAATGCTGAGAAATACGCCCGCGTGCATGTCTTTGCGCGTGCAAGACTAACCGCCATTATATATTTAGGGAAGATTATTGATAAAAATCCTTTTAATTTTTTGTGCCATTATTTTCTGCCATCTAAGCATAGCCATAATGACCATAATAACAGTTTTAGCTCCGTTTGTTATAGGTTATAAAAAGTAAAAAGTAGTTTTTAAAGTTTAAAAATATAATTTTTAAAATAATTAAAATAATTTTTTAAAAATGTTTTTAAATTTTAAAATTATTTTTAATTAAAATCAGTAAAAAATAATTTTTTTTAAGAAGCAATTTTAAAAAATAGAAAATAAACAAAATAAAAGAAAAAACTATGCTTCAGTACTCTATTATCAAAAGGAAAAAAATTAAAAATAATTCTTTTGCAATTGGATGGATTTTTCTCAAACAAAACAATATTTTATCTTTTATTTATGGATTTTTTTTTGTCAAGATATCTATCTTTGGACTTAAATAATAATAAAAAACTATTTTTTAATGGTTCTTGCCCACCGTGTCATCAATTTAAATATGTACTACCCATTTAACATTTTCTTTTTCGCCTTCTCCCTCTTTGTCATTATTTATTTTTTTTACTAAAATCTGTGTATTTTAAAAGTTTGTTTTTTAAAGTTTTAATGTATTTTAATGCATTCTAAAATTAAATTGTTCACATAGGAATTTCTATAATTAATTTATATAATTGATACTTTGTAATTTGAAAAAAATTGCACGTTTGTCCAATTTAGTTAAAATTGACAGATTTCGTCAACTTACAGGATATGTGTATAGTCAAAATTGATTTTTTTATTTTTTTATTGTACCAAAAAGTAAAAAAATTAAAAAACATGAGAGAAAATTTAAAATTCATGTATGCATTTTCTTTCTTATTTTTTTTTTTAATTTTTGGTACAATTAAAAATGAAAAAATCAATTTGGAGAATCATTTGCTATGCACATGATTTATAAGTTGACAAAATTTGTCAATTTTTACTAAATTGGACAAATGTGCAACTTTTTTTTTTTTTTTTTAAATTACAGGGTATCAATTGCACAAATTAGATGTAGAGACCCCTATGTGAACAAATTCAATTTTAGAAGGTATTAAAGTGCATCTAAACATTTTTTTTAATGAGAAAAGTTGACAAAAACCAAAAAAAAACTGAGATTGAAGACGACCATTCGTGCCCTATAAAAATTTTATGTTGTGCGATATGTTTATTTTAAGGGCAGAGATCACATATATAGAGCGGACTGTATAATTACATGGTTAGTCCGCTCCACATTTCAGTTATATGACCCGCCCTACGTTGGGCGGATTTACAATTTAATTATTATTTTGTGCACATCATTTTCTAAAATTTTGTCCTTTCATTATCTATGCAGTTTCCAAAGATAATCATATGTAATATCTGCATACTTAATAATTTATCCAATCCATTTCTATCATTTATTAAAAAAACTCATCTCAAAAAAGCATGCTTCCTGCTCACCAATAATATATGGTCTAATCTAATGATTTTGCTGACTTTTTGACTTCCTGCCACTCCGCCTTTGAAGAAACACCCTGCCCTATCCAAGGGCAGTGTGTTATAAATAGGACGATGTGAAAGATTGTATGTCGAAGAGTCATCCTTCGTCTCCAGCTTTGTAAAACCGCCATCAAAATTATTCATTTCCATTTTCAATTCATTCTAAAATGAAAACTCAAACTTCAATTTTCAAAGACTTCATGGCTGACAACGATACACAAAATGATGTATACATAAGCCCTATTCACCTTTTGCCATCTTAGGATGATGTTGAATTGAACATAAATTTGAACTTCTTAACTCGGACGATCGGTTTATTCGGCATGGATATTTTTCGCATCTTGGATGAAAAATGAAGAATTGCCCATGAGCATTGTTGTTGAAGCAATTATGCATATGTACCCTGAGCTGAAAGAAGTTAGTGAATCAACTGACAAACCAGCTCCTGCTGCATGATGTAGCTTTTTATTATATTTTTTATAAAATTATTATTATGGATATGTATTAGCAATGAAATTGCACATCCTTCTTTTGCTTGAAAATATATTTTTGCTTGATTAGTCTTTCTTTGCTAAGTTTTTATTATCTTTATATGGATGTTTATTATTTTCTTCAGTAATTGAACAAGGCATCTTGCACGTGAAACAACACACCATCCAACTATGGGTGGTTTGTTATTCCATGGGCATGGTGCATCTTAGTCATGGACACCAACTGTGGGTACAATCACTGCCCATACCATGGGTAGTGTGTTTTGCCACGGACGAGGTACATGACTGAAACACATTTATTTTTGTTATGTACCCCACACGTGGAACAACAACACACTGTGTGTTGTTTCATGGGCAATGTTCATATATATCATCTACACTTATTTAAACAAACTGCCTTTTGGAGGACATAGTGTACAATTTCAAAACAAAAAAGCCCTATGATAGTTAATCAAATTGGAAAATCCTATGCCTATGGTGCTAATTTCATAAATAATTCAGAATCTAAAAGTTGGTTTGGCCATTGATTTTGGCTAGGTGGGTTTCTTTGCCATGATTTTTGGTGATGGCTTCGGTTCTGGAACTTTCTTCGATGTAAAGTCTATGTTGTTGCTTTGAGATGGTCGCCTAACCTAAGCAATTGATTCAGTGAGTAAGGAGAGGAAATGATCAAAAGGAAGTAAAAGTGAAGGTGAAGGAGGAAACAACTCAAAGCGGACTAACCATTAGGTAGATGGCTGATGAGGTGATGGGCAAAAATTATTAAAAAAATAGATGGACTTGCTTCATTAATTGACCCTTTTTATTTATATACAATCAATAATCAACTACCTAAAACAACTAAATTAATCAGTTAACCTAAAACAACAATAAAATATTGTGTTATAAATTAACTATGAATATAAAGAACATAAGATGGACTTATAGAACATAAAAGAGTAGAGAGTTGGTAGATAGAATTCTATTCATTTGCGCATATAATTACATGTCTTATGTACTCTATTAACAGGTGTCTACTAAGGTATATGTTACAATAAATAATGACCAAAATCAATGGTCCTATGGTGGTTAAATATTTTATAAGTCTATAGGTTTATGAGACTTAATTTAGGAGTTACAAAATGTTTATGGTGGCATCTATATATATATATATATATATATTCATAACACTCCTCTTTGGATGTCCACCATACATAAAATATGTCTCATTAAAACTTTGCTAAAAAAATCAAGTAGGACAAAACTATAGCGAATAAAAAAGAGTATTTATGTATATGATAATATATACATTGATCTGCCTCGTTAAAACCTTGCAAAAAAAAAAAAACCTTATGGGTCAAAATCTTGACATAGGAATAAGAGTATATACAACATATTTCTTCCCCTAATTGTGGCAATTCTGGTATGTGTGAATGTTAAATTTCCCTATTAAAACTTTGTCAAGAAAATCCTAAAGGACAAAACCTTGAAGAAGGAAAAATAGTGCAATCTATGTATATCTCCTCTTGATATAGCACTTCTAATATCTTTTTATGCTAAATTGTCTTGTTAAAACTTTGCAAGAAAAACCCTTAGGGAAAAAATATTGTCCAAGGAAAAAAGGTATAATTTATGCAAATATTATACTGATGTAGCACTACTGGTTCTCATCCATAATTAACTACTCACCATATATTGACTCATTAAATCTTTACTAGGAAAATCGGATGGGACAAAACTTTGGTAAAGGAAAAAGTGTACGGTATCTATATTGTTGGTTTGCATATGTTCCCCCTGATGTTGGAATAAGTATATATAATCTTTTAAGTTGACATATTCTAAATGCTTAGTAAATAAATATTTAATATAACCTCTTTGTATATGAGCAAATAAAATTTTCATTTAATTCATGTAGTATTGTCATAAACTTGTATCTAAAAAATATCATGCATGCGAGTTTTCTTTTTAGAAAACTCACTCTTTTGCACTAAAATTTTTAACACACTTAAAGTGTTCTTCATTTATAGTTGTAATAGCACATTGTCCTCCAAGGACATCTTTTCATTTTAAAATATTTACAACTAATAAGATTCTCACTAGCAAATGAGACAATATAATTTATTTCAAAATGTCACGCCGTTATTCCAATTTTGACTTTCTCCATCTAACGGTGGAAAAACTGTTTCATTAAACTCTCTAGGTGTTATAATAATAATAATAATAATAATAATAATAATAATAATAATAATAATAATAATAATAATAATAATAATA
>QANX01000912.1:22362-147456 GCA_003254975.1 Ochetophila trinervis | reverse complement strand
TTTTTTTTTTTTTTTTTTTTTTTTTTCATGGATTTTCATATGTACATTTTTATTTATATTTGCAAACTCAACTTTTTTTTTTCTAGGAATTTACACTTTCAAATTTGTTGATTATTTATGCCCCAGGCGCATTATATAAATAATCAACTATTAACATATTATCCAACTGTCAAATGTTAAATATATGCTTCTGGCATAGTTTTTATAGACAGTATATTCAAATGTATGCTTCTTGCATGAATAATAATAAATCATATATTGATAATTTATCATATATTTGTGGTATATGCATTATGATGCATATGGATCTCTTAGATCCAATAATTTTTTGCCACATATATTTACTCTTTAGAGACTTTAATAAAATAAAAAAATAAATATAAAATCTCATTTATAAATTAAGTAATAAATATTAAATCATTAAAGACATTTTTATTGTCTCATTTAAATCTCATGATCTTATTTGAATATTTTGATTCTCAGGATCAATTATTTGGATTCAAATTGCATTTTATTTTCTTTTGATCATATAGACAAATTGCTCACTTTTATTTCCTTTCATTTTTTTCTCTAAGGCTTTACATATGGAGATAAAATACTTTGGATGTACAATGAATAGAAAAACAATAATCTTTCTAGTCCAATTTCAATTATATATTCATCCAACAGAATGCATATAAACTTTACCTCGTTATTTTATTTCCATTTCTAGTGAAGAAACTTGTTTTCTCATAGCAATAATTGTTGGAAATATATATTTTATTACGTGGTTCTCATCTAAAACGACTATGTCTAATAAAATCCACTTCCCCAGATAATACATAATATACAAATAATATATAATATTCGCATAAAATAATAGTACTATCTATTGAGCTACCCTTCAGAAATGCTTCATAATTAGGTTACCGTGTTTTATAATATATATAATAGTTATCAATAATTTTACTCAATCGTACACAGTGACAATTAAAATTTGAAAAACTTCAATTCCAATATAATCAAAGCTCATAAAAAATTAAATTCTTCTAATCAAATTTGTCTATTGTTTCATGGATTTTTTTGGACTAATATTATCACCAATTGAGCTTGATAAATTCTAACATAATATAAAATAGCATCTACTTCAAGGATAATAATAATATAACATTTACTTCAAAGAATGATAAGAAATACTCTTTGAGCAATCTTCAAATGATGCTTTATTTTCTCAATTAGATGGTCATGCTCCATGGTATAAATGGTTCATAAATAATTTTTACCACTTTGGACAAAATGAAAATCTTTCATTCCAATAAAATATAAACAAAGTCACTAAATTTGTTCAAATCCCTCAACGATGACTTTGTCATTTGGTCAATGTTACAACCAATAAACAATATGGTTTCATTATAGATATTAATATAGCCCAAAATAAATAACAATAAATTTGATTAAACAGAATAAATAAATTACAATGAATATTAATACTGCAACCTTGAAGAATGATTTATCACCAAGTAATAATTTAGTGCAAGCAAATAAATAAATAAATAAATATATATGTGTTATAATGACTATCAATAATATTAAAG
This sequence comes from Ochetophila trinervis, assembly GCA_003254975.1. Lineage (NCBI taxonomy): Eukaryota > Viridiplantae > Streptophyta > Magnoliopsida > Rosales > Rhamnaceae > Ochetophila > Ochetophila trinervis. The sequence goes on along the minus strand of QANX01000912.1, from coordinate 145,882 downwards.
ATATGTTATAATGCCCTCAAATCAAATTTAATATTATGAATTACTATGAGCAATAATATATTCATATCAATATTTGTAACAGATACAATTTGATGCCATCAATATACAAAACATAATTAGAATCATAAGATCATATGAAAGGTAAAATTATATCTACTAGAACAAAATATACTCGTTATTAATGTATAACACCAAGATAAATGTCATATATCATTAATAAATAATAGAAATTGGAACCACAAGTGAGTAGATAAACATTTTCTTAAATCCAAAAATTTTAGCAATTAACAAAAATACAATATAAAGTATCTCAAATTTTAGTGGAGATAAAATGTAAGTAAATCCAATTATGCTGCAAATATAATTATATGCAAAGCATAAGATTTTTCTGTTTCACATAAAGATCTTTAAAAAATAATAGATGTTAAAAATACAAAAGATAAATACATTAACACTATAAAAAAATGGGGGTTTTGTGACAAGATCAAATTGGTCATAATGTATGATATATGTGACTGAATCGTCGTTAAAACCACTTTATGTGAAGGATTAGTATACGTCACACTTCCGTCGCAATAGCCACGACACAAAAAGGTTTCCGTGACAGAATACTGTTCCTCATAACAGAAAACTGCCTTTATGGAACGGCATTACTTAATCACAAATACTAATGGAAGTTTTGACATTCCGGTGAGTCACCGCCGACAGTGCTTCGGTGACGAAATTTGGTCCGTCAGAAAATAATATTTGTGACGGTAAACCGTCACATTAAACATACTGTGATGATCTAGATACCGTCACTTGTGAAAGCAATTATATATTGTAATTGATTTCGTGATCGATAGGAATCGTCACAATATAACATCCGTGACGGTCTTGTGACGGTAGACCGTCACATTAAACATACTGTGACAGATCTATATACCGTCATAGTATACAGGTTTTTCATTTTTTCCAGTTATATTTTTGTATTATTTTTAGTTCACTTATTTTGTTTCTCTCACATTTAATGTTAATATGGTATCTCTTCCATACAAACACATCACATTGAATATAATCAGTAAATAGTACAATTCAAATAGAATAAGTAGTCAAACAACTTTGAGAAATTTTTTTAACATTAAGACATTTGATATAAAGTGTTCAAAAATTCTTCATTGAAGCACTTGTCCTATTACATGCTTCATTGAAAAAATATTAATGTTTACAATGAAACGTCTAAAAAATGTATAACCTCTCTTCAAATTAAATGTTTAATTTTACCACATTCTCTTAATGCTTCTACTCGACAACAATTTAAGGAAATAAAGATTCAAGTAGCTAACTATGAAGTGTCGAATAACTCTACATGGACTGAAGACCCTTGAGATGTCCTATCGCAGGTGAAATTTTGCCATCAAGATTTAGACTTGAAAGATTACTGCAAATACAAACAGTAGGGAGAAAAAAAATTAACACCAAAATCAATAATTTAAACACAACAGAAAGAATAATCCAGCAATATATAGTTAACACTAAATGTTAGGTTCTGATTAGTATAACACACTAAACTCATCACAGACAAACTAAAAGATGTAACAACTTTCACATTTGAAAATGCCAAAAATGTTCCGTCCTCCTATACAGAGTCTACAGACAACCTAGTGTAACAAATCCCACAAAAACTATAAATAGGTAAAAAAAAAAAGCATGATAATATAAATGCTTATGTTTGGCATAAATTGCAAATTAAAAACATGATAAAATAAAATTTAGGAACTCACATATCCAAGCAGGGCATATGTGACTAAAAACATAAACCCTGTTAGTGTTATCTGGCAAAAAAGTACATTAATTTGAATGTCTCAGATAACATGATATTATAAATGCATACCCAAAGTAAGAAAAGACACAATAATAACTGGGAGAAAGAAAACTCCCTACCATGTTTGGCCTGATGAAGACCCCGGAAACACAAAAAACATACATAGATCACAGAAAAAGGGAGGAGTTAGCACACATCAGCATAAAAACACTGGAAAAATAATAATTCAAACTGCACATATTAGTCAGAAGCAAGTTACAAATAATGCTTTTCATATTTGGAAGCTGTAATACATTACAACTCGATGGCAAAGTAGAGATATAGTCAAACCTGCAAGTCTTGTAAGCAGCAAACTAAACCCGTCAATATTGCTCCTCTCCTGCAAATGCATTTCTATGTTTTCTTGAAAAAGAAAAACAAATCAATAAAATGGAAAATCGGATGATAGATAACCATGTAAATCATCTTAAAAAGTCTTAAGTACATATTACCATATATAAGTAATATCCTTATGACTTAGCATGCATGCATGCCTGTCAACCAGTATGAAATAAATAAATTCCTAAAAGGATACTAAGAATATCAAACAATTTAATTGCTATACTCTGCATTGGGATACTCAACCAGTGACAGAAGCTGAAAACCATCACAACTCAGCAGCCATGTCCCATGATCCCTGCAGTGTGCATTAGTAAGGAATTGACAATTGAATTAACAAACACAAAGTATTAACTTCACAAGGATCTCCTGCAGTATCACTTGTGATGCTGATGGGTAGGCGGCAACATTGGATGAGAGATTGGAGCTATAAATATTAGGAGTACTTAGTAAATGGACCTATATCTTCCACTATATAATAAGGATGCATTAATTTTTTCCCACTGTATGGTAGTTCAAAAAAATGATTTTTTTTTTCCACATGCACCAAGAGCTATAAATGGCAGTTGTTAGCACTTAATACTATTATTCCACTTACTTAATAGCAGTCCCAACCTTTTGCATTTCAGACCTGAAAACACAAAAAAAAAAAAAATTGAAGAAAAGGAAAAGTAAGTAAGCATCCAATATGCTTAAAAATTAAAAAAAAACATACGCAAATACCATGTGCAATTACCATAAGCGTTATGGGCACATTTTCTATTTTCGAACCACCATTTTTCAGATCCAAGTTATGTATAAACCTGCTTAAATATAAATTTATGCCATTGCCACAAATGCAATGCATGTATGGTTTAGTTGCATCCATAACAATAAGAAAACTAGGTATGTGCATGAGCTAATATTCAATATGAGTGAGATGAAATGCATTTAACTATACACAAACATATTCATTATATAATATAGCACAAGAAAAGTACATAAGAAGTGACTAAACTTTTTCATTGAAGCACTTGCACCACTACATGCTTCAATGAAAAAATTTGCCACTACAAAAGGATATGTCCCTTAAAAGAAAAACAGTTTCTCAAGAGTCTAAAGCCATTTATACACTACATTAACTGTACACAAAATGCTCAAAAGCCTTCCTTTCTACAAGGAATGACAGAGTAACAGCCCAACTTCGTCATTTTTTTCCTATCACTTTCCATAGTTGCTTCAATAATTAGAAGTCAGGACCCACCAAAAAAGCAAAACCTTATATTACCATTGTCTTTAAACTTTCCTCACTTGTCCCTACTATTGGAAATACCCTGCATAATTAAAGAATTCCTTAGTTTTTTTTTCCATGTACAAAACAATGACAAATAAACACATTTTCTATTTTGCTTGCAATGTCACTTCCAATTGCAAGCAAAATACCACATGTATTTTGACATGTACCTTAACCCAGTCATTGCTAGTGGCGAAGCTGACTATCCCATCCCGGTGTCATTGACTCAACAAGTCCGCGCAAGGCTTTGAGTGTTGTCTCCATTTTGGCCACACGATCTTCAAGCTGTTGGTTTTGACGCATGAAATTCATTTTGCCTATATACACCATGACACAAAATGACTGGAAAATTATTACAAAATTTTTGTGTTTCGTGATTTTGATAGATTGACAAAGCTGATCGAATGGGGAAAAATTCAGAGGCCAAGGGGAAGCTGAAAATTTAAAATGGCAGTGCTGAAAAACAAATATAAGCAAAAAAAAAAAAACACCCAACCACAGATGATCCAAAAACTAAAGTATCTTGACTTAGAATACACATAATAATCCAGTCATTTCCTTACAGTGGACGACGAAAAGCTTTGCAGGAGGATCAAAAGAGATTGGCAGACGACACAACTAGTCCGACGAACGAAAAATGCGACGTTCCCCGTTGACGATGCTCCGAAACGACGAAGGAAGGTTACAAAGAAATGTTCGGCAAACTACAAACTGACGGGGCAGATCTGTCCTTGCAAGGATTGCCGAACACCCACATTCTGCAGCTTAGCTAGTGTCCAAAGGCTTCAAAACGCAAACTTTTGCCGAATGGAAGAAGCTGGAAAATGGAAATGGAAATGAGTCTCTATACGACATCGTTTGGGAGCACTTGTTTAGAATGTTTCCGAGTCAACGCACACGTCTGGCCTTGTACAGCTTCAATAAATGCTTTTCATATTTGCAAACTTTAACTAGTAAATAGAGGCACTCTAAAGTGGTGGTATTTCAACTGTACACGTCACAGTGCCTCAAACTTAATTGGAGGCAAAAATCCCTCCAAAAAATTTCGTCCAAAAGTTAGAAAATAACCAGACTTTGGTTGGAAAAAATCTTACGATTGACAATCACAAAAGAATATTTATGAAAATGTGTTCCATTAGTAACCGTCAATTTTCCAAAAACAAATAAATAATATTATTTATAAAGAAAACAGTGACAACATTTTTTAAATTCGTCACAGAAGAACTCAAAAATTTCAAAATATTTTTCCTGCACAGGGATATAGCCCCGTTATTCATTTGAATTTGTGACGGACAAAAAAGTGTGACATTTACCATAAAATAAATCCAAAATTGTGGTGGACGTTGATAAGTCCAACACTAAATCCACCTTTATGTGACGCGTTATTGAAAATCACAATTATTTTGGTCACAAAACCCCCGTTGTTTTTGTAGTGTAATCAAATAACATATGCAAAGATTATATGTGGACTAAGAAATGGATAATGCAAATTTAAGGCAAAGTTTGTCCTGCCACTCATACAGTAACCATAAATTAAAATTGATGGGTAATAACATTTAGGAGCAGTCTTTGCTCTAATAATATAATTTTAACATAATAATTATTCTACAAATTAAATAGCAACAAATTTGAGTTAATAAAATGAATTTCAATAAATATTATAACCTTCAAAGTAAATTCACAAATAGAATAAATATTTAATCAATTATAAAAAAAACATATTTAATTCATTTTAGATAAAACGAACAATATAATAAATTTTTTAGTTAAAGTCCATATAAATAATAATAAATTCATAAGTCAAGCCATGACAATGTACATACCTTCTTTTCCAAATTCTCTCTGTCTATTAGCAACAAAACTAACATATATACGTATAAAGGTTCTTAAACTTGGTGTTATATATCAATCTCAATTTGGCATCAACATTCTTCTATTTCATCATTTAGTAGTTCATGAATAATATAATATCCAATAAACATATATAAGAATAAAAATACCAAGATAACAATTCACTACAAGAAAAATTGCTTTTTTGTGACGGAATTCTTTGTGACCGACACCTACCCGTCACAAAAGTAGGGACAAAAGTGACGGAAACAGCCTGACCGTAACTTATTTTACATTAAATATGTGACAGATTTTACCTTGTCACAAGTGCTGTCACTAATGGTCATAAATTTTTTGGAGCAAAATAAAATTTGAATTTTTTGATCCTATCTGTGACGGAAATGGGTGGATATTGTCATAAATTCATGGAAGAAAAATTAATATAAAAATATTTCAACATTCTGTGACGACCTATTTCTATCACATTTGGATAAATTGTTAATTGTGATAGTCATCCTATCACAATTAGCCCAAAAATTTGAAAACGTCTTAAAATTTTTGTCGGAAAATTTTAAAGAGTTTTTTCCTGCCCATATTTTTACAAATACTGTGAGGGAGTGAACTAATTCTTCACAATTGCCATGCCTATTTTAAATAACAAATTTTTGATTTCTCCCTCAAATTGGATTGTATTGCAGTGTGTCAAAATTTAAGGCAATTTTTTTTTTTTTTTTGCAGTTGGGGACGTTTTTTTTTTTTTTTTTTTTGTTTAGGGACGACGTCGTTCTTCAAATGGGGCTTCCTCCTTGCCTACTCCATCCAGCTTCAACTAGTGCCCTCCACTGTTCTCAAAACCAAAATTTTTGGTTACCCACAACCCGCAACACCAACCCTCGAACGTGCAATTGGCTTCAAGACCGGCGGTTTCTGTGTTGACTGCAACTCTCTTCGGTGGCCGGCGGTGGTAACTCTCCCTTTCCACAGACCTGGTGATCGGCATCTCTCTAGGTGCAGGTGCTGTTCACCAACAATATTTTTATTTTTGGTTTATGGAATGTTATTTTCTGTTTGAAAGAATAATCCGATTAGGCCTCCTGCTTGTTTCCATTACCATCTGCCTTCACTGATGTCCATGCATTTCAAGATATCATCATTGTGCATTTAGGGTTTAATAAATTTTATTTCTTTTTGGGTTCTTTGATCATATCGTGTTTAAAGAATGCATTAGTTGTGGTGTACTACTAAATGCAATAGTTGCTATCAAATGTGGTATAGAAATGCAAAATTACTTCCCATGTTAAAGAGCATAACATATTCAGCTATTTTTTATTTTATTTTATTTTATTCCATTGCTTGGTGAGGACTATATATATGTATATAGAAAATGTGTGATTGCCATAATTAAAAATGTCCGTGATCATGAGGCTCCTGTTTATACTCCTTTTTGGTTTGGGTTTTTTTTTTCTCTCTTTTTTGATGCATTTTTATTTATTCATTTACGGTAAGATTGGACAAAACAAAAAATAGAAGGATTAAGTTATTAATTTGTTCTTGGTACAAGTGCAAAAGACCATGATGAACAAGTCATTAACCTTTGAAATTTGAGGACTTATTTGACAAAATCCCTAGAATAAATGAGTTTGTTTGTCTTATTACTAATTGTGTATGTGGCTAAGTTTAGGTTATCAATTAAATCAATTTTTCGCTAAATTAATTAATGAAATTTTGGTTCACAATTAATTTCCACTCTGTCAATTTCCTTATATTCATTCTTTCACATCCAAAATTTAAGTGCAAGGTCCTTTTTTTTTATGGTGTTATTCTCTATATGGGCATCTCAAGTGGCATATATTGTCCAACCATGGATAAAATATATAAAAATAATATATATCTTCATTTTTTTTCCTATCCAAAATTTATTTTATGATGTTTATGAGCGGTTTAGTCATATATATATGGCTTTTGCTAATCATGCAATAAATTGATTTTTTTTATGATGTCTCTCTTTCTCTGCTTGTCCTTGGATCCATTGCTACTCATGCAACAAATTTTAATGTAAAAATTAATAAGTGTTAAACTTTCTTCAGCTTTCTCTTTTTATCTCTGGCGACCTATAATTAATGGTGCTGCTGCATGCTTCCAGGCTGTAGCAATCCCCATGCGTTAAGGCAACTTGGCTAGCAGCTGCTTGTTGGACAGCGGGATTAAATTTAAGGTATAGCTAATTATACCTTCTGCTTCGTTCATGTGTTTCAGTATGCGTATGTATATGTGACTCTTGTTTAAGTAACAAAATTATACAACTACATGTATTTGGAGTTTGCCTTCATAGTATATATGTTGGCCTATCATATAAACTAAAACGTTTCTCAACATTTACTTTCTTGCAACAGTTGTCATATACATACATGAGGTGCATAGAATGACTAACGTATATATGTTTTGTCACTACCTATATATGTTGCAAAATTGTATGTTTGAGTTGGGATACGTACATATACTATAGAGTACTCTTACACATACATGGTGCTTGTGACTGATAAATGCCATTTGCTACAAATATTGTGCTTTACAGCATCTTCTGTTTTAATTTTTTGTTGCCTATTTATATATTGATGCCTTGTGTGTTTAAGTTTGGATACTAACTTCAATGACTTGTTCCACTAAGGCCCTAGTTGGACACCTTAAAAACGTGCAGGTTGGTGATATAGATGCGCTGAAACGGAATCATGTTGAGTAAGCAGCTTCCATTGTGCAGAGGGCAAGGCTCGGCCAAAGCAAAGCGCAAGAAGGGGGACAAACAAGTTCAGCTAATACGAAGAAGCCAAACTGTACATGCTGCATTTTGGCTTACACTAATTTCATAATATATGTGCTTGTGAAACTGTTAATATTATCGCACTAACCTTTTAACCCTATACATGCAAAGTGAACACAGGTTCCAATTGGGTAAATGTACGCGAACATGGAGGAGATAACGGTCTTAGTACCGCACCTACACCTATTCTTAGCCCGACATCATCTCAAAACAATCAAGTTGTCGCAAAAAACACGAAAGGTTGGTAATCCTTTTAAGTTTTAAATTGGCTGCACACTATTGGCTAAAAATACATGGTTAATGTTTGTATAAATTGTGTTTATAGGGAAAGGGATAGCTTTCTCACAACCATTGCCGCCAATCCGCCAAAGTCTGAGGCAGCATGTTAATATTGGGAAACTCGACGATAATTCAAAAGCCCATCCTCCTGTCCAAAGTTAGTATGGATGAATTTATTTGCGCAAAATGCTGTTTGTCTATCTTTGTTTAATTCAAATGGTTGTTGGTTCATTGGGTTTTAAGCGTGTTGCTCACATGTAATTAGGCCCATGTTGATATTTTGCGGGTATAAGTATAGGGAAGCGTATTGTATGTCAGTAGAGATGATGAAATGTGTATGTATATATAGCATTTTTGTTATGTTTCAAAGCTGCCAAATTAAATTTAATGCTTCTGTACGTTTTGATTACAACCTAAAATTTGACATTACACCTTATTTGGTTGTTGATAAGTGTATGGCATAGTTTGGTGTACTTTTTCACAAAATTTATGCATGCTTCAAAGACTGCACCACTTTAACCGTTAGTGTATGATGCAAGAATGGTATAAAGTGTGACTAATGATTTGATCATTGTAGATCGATTGCTGAGTATCATCTAATAAACAGTGGTGAATTTTCTTTGTTTTCATTTTGACCTATTTATTGAAATAGGAGCTTGTCGGAGTCAAACAGTGAGGCGTGTATTGAGAACTAGTCCAAGGCAAGTAACAAAGTTTTGTTCTGCACCACCAGCTCAGAAATGCCCCGTTGAAATAACAATTGATGACGATTCGACTGCCAGCGAGTCTAATGGCGATGACGGTGATGATACTCTTGTACCGTCATCTTTAATGGAAGAGGATTCCCCCCACCAGCAGCTGAATATGAACATCCTTCTGCACCAACCGATGAAGATGAAACACTGCCACCGGATACGGAGGAAACATTGGGTGTGAGTGCACATCACGAAGTGGAAGGCGAAGCCGGATGTTCGGCTACAGCTGCTGCTACAGCAGGTGAGGGTGAAAATGAATTTATTCTGATGCTTATTTTTAGCATAGGACGCAGCTTTATTATCTGGTTCCCATATATTATATTCGATTGCTGTACTATGTGGTCTGGTCTTTTAATGGTTATGTGTTAGTCGTAGCCACAGCGCAGACAAGAAAGTGTGGACCAACTCGGAGTCTGTCAGTGGCAAGAAAGAAGAACCCGAATTTGGAGAACATGACGGTTACGGCTCCACCCCATGTGATGCCCTTCATTGGCCATTTTGCGCAAGACGTGACGACTGAGATTGGGGCACTGCTAAGGAGCAAAGTGCCTCCACATGTCAAGGAATGGAGTGAGGTACCACAGGCAAGGAAGGTTGAGATTATGGAGGAATTGAAGGTGAAGTCATCTTAAATTACACATTCATTTGCTTGTTTGAACTTCCACATGGTAACATGTAGTTGTTTTCCATATTAACATCTACTAACCGTTATGTGTTAACAATTTTGCAGCGCCATTTCGATTTCGGCGATGCACCACACCATATAGAGGTCCTAAACAACCAGATGAAGAAGCAATTCCGGACTTGGGGATACATATTAAAAGAGACGTATGACCGATGTTCAACTGAGGAGGATGCTATTGCTGCATATCCCAAATAAGTTGCCCTGCATGAGTGGTTGCTGTGTGTCGAGCGCTTCAAGTTCGATGAATTCATGGTACATTGCCGGTTTTACAAAGTTTTTGTTCAAATATATGGAATGATGCTTACATTTGCCATGGTACAAAAAATGAGTGAAACAAACAAGAAAAATAGAGGTGCGGAATGAGTCAACCATTATTCAGGAACTAAGTCCTTTGCTAGACTTGCCAGTGAGGCCACACAAGAGGTTATTTAATATGATAATGCTTGTTGTTTGAATACTGAATGTGGAAGTGGAAGGTAGTTGACACAATTTTTTTACTTAATAATTGTCTAGGATGGAACATTTGACCAGTATGGTATGTGGTATACCACCCACTACAACCAAAAGAAGAAGAAGTGGGTGTATGCGAAGTCCGAAAGAATTTATGTGAGTACCCCAACCCTAACAACTTGTACAACATATAGTAGCTGCTGTTGTGTTAATCTTTTAATTGTCATTAGTTGCCTTGTAAAACAAAGGTGTTGGAACATGGCTCACACTAAAGCGTTTTTCTTCGTATAGGAGGACTTAATTGGACTGCGGGATTCGGATGAGGGGTTGGAATTGACAACGGATGAAATTTTTGATAGGATTATACCTCCAATGCAACATGCCAAACGGTCACGCATTGATATGGCAGCTATGGAAAAAGAAATGCAAGAAACGAGAGCCTTCAATGAATCCTTGAAGCTGCAAAATAAATGCCTTGAAGAACGTGTAGCTGAAATGGAAGTAAAATTTAGCCAATTGCAAGGACACATAAAGAGAACGAATAGTAGGATGGCTTTTTTGAATGAATATGTTTGGTTTTGAGCATGTTGTGTATATGCTGCTACTATCAACATGTTGGGTTGTTTAGGTATTGTATATGGAATATGTTTTGGTATTGTATAGAATTGTAGTGGAAAATTTTTCATTGAAGCATGGAAAATGTGAACTGCTGTTTTACAAAATTTTTGACCCCCTTATATCAAATGTGGTATTGATAAAACAAAATATTATGAAAGTGCTCTTTGGCTACTATTTATATGTCAATTGAACAGCCTCTAAAATCTTAAAGGGAAAAGAATATTTAAAAAAAAAATTGGACTGAAACTATATTGAATGATATATTGTGACAGTTAGACCAAGTTTATGTGACGGTGTCAATAAACAAGTCCGTCACCAATTGTTATAATGTGACGACACATCCGTCACAAGGTCACTCAGTAGTGTATATCTAGCCTTATAAGTGACAGTAAACCGTCACAAGGTCGTCACAGATGTTGCATTGTGACGGATAAAATCAGACACAAAAGTTTAACTTATAAGGTTTTCATTGTATTTGTGACGGTAAACCGTCACAAGGTCGTCACAGATGTTGCATTGCGACGAATAAAATCAGACACAAAAGTTTAACTTATAAGGTTCTCGTTCTATTTGTGATGGTAAACCGTCACAAAGTCGTCACAGATATTGCATTGTGACGGATAAAATCAAACACAAAAGTTTAACTTATAAGGTTCTCGTTCTATTTGTGATTGCAAACCGTCACAAGGTCGTCACAGATATTACATTGTGACGGATAAAATCAGACACAAAAGTTTAACTTGTAGGTTCTCGTTGTATTTGTGATGGTAAACCGTCACTAGAGCGTCACTAATGGTTCGTTTGTGACGGAACACATTCAGTCGCAGATTCCTCATCGGAGGTGATTTTCCGGTGGTCGTCAATATTTGTGACCAAAATAATCTGTCACAAAATGTCAGTTTTCTGTCACGGGGTGAACAGTAAGCCGCCACAAAACTTTTTGTGTCGGACCTATTGCGGCGGACATGTGACGGATTTTTTCCATCACAGAAAGTAGTTTTAGAGATGATTCCGTCACATATACTATGCCTTGTGACTAATTTGCTACCATCACAAAACTCCCGTTTTTTATGTAGTGATTGGACATAATGATATTCTCAAAATACCTATTAGTTACTGCTTATCGTACATGAGACATATCAAAGGCACCTTCAAAGAGACTTTTTATAAACATGGTTTCCTCAACATGTATGTTGTTTCTTGCCTATATGTGGCAATGCCTTCACATAAATAGCTTACAAAAAGCACCACAGACACAATTCATTAATTAATAAAACAATTGGATGAAAAGATTCAAACATACAACAAAGTGCTTAAACAAACCCACAAGACAAGCACAATATCAAAGAATCAAACTCAAACTCTGTAACTTGGCACTATAATATACATACACCAAAAACGTCTCCACAAAACATATATTATAATACATATGAAAATAATCAAATTCTAAAAAAAAATCTGGTTGTCAATATGATAATTAAATGATTTGTAAAAATATGATAATAACATGCTTTCAAAATAAATAATATTAAAGCATCACTACTACAAAATCCATTTATAAAACTATACATTGGCAATAGATATATAAAAATATATATAAATCAATGTATAAATAAATACTGTAAGTTCAATTTTAAAACATAAAGAGATTCAATTTTTAAGATTTCAATGATTTTACTAGAAAGTGAACTAGGCAATTAGCAAAAGTTAATAAAGAATCAAGACAAACTATATAAGCATATCGAGGACATGAAAAACAATTCATGACATTGTAAAAATGCTAAGATCTTAATCTTGCAAAATTATCAAACTCTGTAGCAATTTTTTCTTTTAAACATATATGTAATATGAAATTCAGTCAAAAGGACATATAGATATAACCATAAAATAAAACCAAAATAAAGGATAGAACCAATATGCATTATAAGTATAAGATGGTAGAAAACAAAATGATTACCTCAATATGATAAAAAAACTCAATTGCTAGTCTCGCCATAACAACAAACAATTTGTTAAGTTTTTAACTCAAGATTGGTAGAACTTCATGCTAATAAAATGTTATAAATTAACTATGAATATAAAGAACACAAGATGGACTTATAGAATATAAAAGAGTAGAGAGATGATAGATAGAATTCTATTCATTTGTGCATAGAATTACATGTCTCATGACCTCTATTTTACCAGAATTTACAAAGGTATATGTTACTAGAAATAATGACCAAAATCAATGGTCAATATGGTGGTTAAATATGTTATAAATCTATAGGTTTATGAGACTTAATTTAAGAATTATAAAATGTTTATGGTGGCATCTATATATATATTCATAACATTATGATATTTATGTTTTAGGGGAAAAAAAAAACTATACTTAAGCGAAGTTAAAGAGTTCAATTATTTCAATAATTCCTAATTAATTGTCTTAACCCAAAAATCTTAATTCTTCTCCTATTTTTTTTCCTTTCTTTTTGACCTGACTTCTTTCTTCTTTCTTATTCTTCTTCCAAAAATCAATGTATTCATAACAAAATAAAATTTGTCATATTATCTCAAGAATATCAGCAGAAAATTTTGTTAAAAACAAAGAAAATACAGTGGAGAACAATTAACCAAAGAATCTAAAAAATCATCATAAATGAACCAAGCTAAGGCATTTCAACTAGGTTAGCACCCGAAACAAAAGAACCCCACCAAAATATTATTAAAAAAGAAAAGAAAAGAGAACAAACAAACCAAAATAAAGATCACAAGGATCAACAAAGACGAAAGACCTCGTTAAAACCTCTGGAGAAAAAATCCCATTGGGGAAAACCTCCAAGAGGAAAAAAAAAGTACCCTTGAAACAAAAAATACTAACAACCCCCACCTGAGCCCTTAAGACTTAAACCTAAAAGCCCTAAACCCCAAAAAATCATATGCATGAGCCTTGGAACAAAAATCTAGAAGATCAAACAACCAAGCTTCCCTATAATTAATAGCCGCTTTGGAAAGAAGATCTGCCACTTGATTTCGCTCCCTAAAAATATTAAGTAACTTAAAATCTAATGGAACTAATAAACCGAAAACAATGTTGTCACCTATTCAACAATAGCCAAGGAACCTGAGTAAGTCTATGATGCAAAACATGAACCACCGAGGCATAATCTTACTCATGCCAAACCACATCTCAATGAAACCACTCAACTATCTCTAGGGCATAAATAGTCATATTAAGCTCCACCTAAAATACAGATAAACGTTGAAAAGAAATAGTGAAACAGCCCTAAACAAAGCCCTTACAATTTTTGAAAATGCCACCACCTCCCCTATTTGATCCAGAAGCAGCAGCATCAATATTCACCTTAATCCAACCAGCTGCTAGAGAAACTTATCAAACCAGAATAATCTGAGGGGCCTTTCTAGGAATCAAAGGACCTTAAGCTTCTTCAAAATAGCAACTCATCCACATTATTGAAATAGAATTCCATAAAATTTATGCCGCCTTTCTAATCGAGTGACCAAGCAAAACAAAAAGCAAATGAAGAGGGATCTGAATACCATCATGTAACAATTTATTGCAGGCATACCAAATAACAGAGAAAAAAGCCATCATATGCTTCAAAAGCAAAGAAGATACCTGCTCACTAAAAGAAAGCTTCTTACAGATGCAAAACAAATGAAGAGAAGTAAATCGAGTCTTAAAAGGAACGCCAAAAAAAGTAGATAAAGAATCACATAAAGCAGCAGCTAACGGACAAATAATTATAAGAGGTTAATAGACTCAGAAGCCTGATTATAAAAATAACATCTAGAGACCAAATGAAAACCTTGCTTGCATAAATGCCATTGTTGTGGTGAAAATTGATAACTTTCAAGTGCACGAATCAACAAGCAATAAAGTGGTATTCTTTGAGAAAACCGATATCGATCCCACAATGAATAATGTCTCTAATTTTGAAGGTAAATCAGTTGTTGATTAAACTTAGAAAAGTAGAAGGAATTTGTTTGTTTGAGTGAGTGATTATTGTCTTAGTAGCAAAGAAAATAAAGAAAGCAATTATAAAAATGAAACAAGGCAGCAAGTAAGAAGTTCAAGGATTTGATGAAATAAGGATTATGACTTCACCACTATTATTCCTATTTAGCCTTAATGCATGATAGATTCATAAGGTTAACCCCCCTTTGACCACAAGTGACTAGAAGTTGATTCCTCAATGCATTCTAATCTAGCAAGCATGAGGTATTTAATTATTTCTAATTTAAATACCAAAATTTAAGCCCTAAGACATGCAAACCCAATAAGTTCTTGTCAAAGTTGTCACTAAGGCATGCAATATTCCTATAACCATGCATTTCATTGCCCATCCATATTATATCCCTTATTCCTAAGCCAATATAATACTTGATCTATCCACCTTTTCATGGAAACATTAAGAACTACAATGAAATATTAACCATGAATATGAATCAAACTCAAATATGCATTAAAAACTAAATAGTCATAATAGAGCTACATCATAATCCTTATAGAGAGTTAGTTACACATGTTCTCAAGAATAGCCATAAAATATTATAAAGAAAACATAAATCAAATAACAAAGAAATTAAGAATAGAGGAACAAATCCAATAGTTGATGGTTGTCAAATTTGATCTCCAATCTTCCTCATCTTTGCTTCTCCAAAATATGCCTCAAGATGCAAGGTTGAAGTCCTCCACAAGTGCTGGCCAAAATTCTCCCTTGATCAAGACTTAGTGTAGCCGAATTCTTCTATGTAGAAACCCTTAAAAACTGAAATAAAACCTAGAACTCTAACCTTGTAACCTTGAGAATGGTGGAATGGTTGTGCAGCCATGAAGGGTGGTGAGAAGTGAACAGTGAGTGAATGATTTACAATGCTTCAAGGTGCATGGTATTTATAGGAGAGGTTCTACTAATTCAACTAAGAAAAACCCTAAAGTTATTCTCTAACCCTAGATATTATTCCAATCTAATAGGAGATAATATATTATCAAAATCAAAAACTCCTATAATTCCTTAAAATGGCCGACCTTCTAGGGTTGTTAAGGTCATTGGTGTCTTACATTCACACTAAGATAAGGAAACATTACATATCTCCTATAGGAATCCAATTTAACTCTAATTCTAATTCCTTTTCATAAATATTATTCCATTTAATATATTTAAAATAATCTGACCTCGTATGTGGCATATGATGTGGCAATAATTGTACACCTGGCTGGAGTGTGATGATGTGGTAGTCCATGCATAAGTGTCATCCTAGTAGGCAAAGTCACTTTCCTTTTATATCTTCAATGTCCGTCAGCATATTTCAAGAACACTTTGGATAACCAAATGAACTCCAAATTCACTTATTCTGGTTGCAAACGTTAGGTCCATGTATTATATTTCCAGGAATATCTTGATAGTACAATTTGGAAATTGGGAAGGCACTCAAATTTCAATTTCTCCAAGAGAGTGTAAGTCTGCCGCAACTGTTGAAAATGTTGATCTTGTAAATCAAACTAGTACTGATTTGCCAATCCAATTGCAATGAAACTTTACAGCATTGAAGCTTAGTGAATCAAAAATCATTTGCAACTAGAATCACACAAAAAATCAAAGTGTAGCTCCATATATGATTTTCTCAGTAAAGATTGCACAGAAATACAGTAAATTCCATCTTTTACCTTTCTTTCTCTGAAAATAGAAAAATACAATAATTTAGTACTTTTCATTAACAATTAATTCTAAACTAGCTAAAATCCAATCTAAAATATGGCATAAAAATATTAACTTTTTATGCCTATCAGTCATCAACCAGAATACGACCCTGGAAAAGTTGCCACCAGAGAAAGATTTAGAAGTCGGAATAAAATCTGCCAAATATCCAAAACCCAATCCTCAGAACCATGATTATCCAACAAAGAAGTATAGAATTCCTTTGTCATAAAATTTATGAGAGGAGCTTTAGTCTAAACAAGTTATCCAACTCCACACATTTAACATTCACCTTCTCAATGCACTCCACTAAAGTAGGTTAACTAACTTTTAAAAAAATTGGATAAATCCTAACTACCATCAGAAAAAAAAAAATAAATAAAAGAAGCCAAAACATTTAGTCAGGGTCCCAAACTTGATTTTGCAATCTCAAAATACCCACCCATAGCTATCCAAGCAAATTGTCATGGAAAAAAATGAGAATCCTTACCTAAAAGCCAATGGAAATCTTTGTAAATGGCAGCGATTAAAGAACGAATGGGCAGCCACATAGAAGAACTCACATAATAACTTTTGTCTCTAAACTTGGAATGAAGAAACACGTAGACAAAAGAATCTGCGGACATAACTTTTCAAGTCAACTTGCTGAGTAAGGCCTTATTAATGCTAGACCCCATAGAGAAAATTGTTTATAACAAGCATCCGAAGAAACAATAACACCCTTTCAAAGATAAATTGAGCCAGTCCATAAATAATTCCTTATATCAACCGGCCGTTGATATATCATAAAATTATAAACAAATTTTGAAGTGATAACCTAATTGATTAAACAAACATGTCCAGCATATGACAAAAGCCTACATTTCCAGAATTGAACTAACCCAAAATTCTATCACTCAAAGGTCATAAGGCAACAACAGAGGGGCGATCTCATAATAAAGGCACCCCTAAATAATTAAAAGGAATCTCGCTAGCTCGCATGTCAGAGAGACTAAGAAGAACTCGTTGATGAGAGACATGAATAACATTACGAAAATAGATAAAAGATTTGGACCAATTTACATGCTGACCAGAAAGCCCCCTATAAAGAGAAAAGGAAGCACTTAAATTCTTCATATTAGAAGCCATCCCTTCACAAAACAAAAGCACATCATCGGCATACAACAAATGAGACGAAGCAGACTTATTCCTTGAAGAAGACATAGGCACAGTAGAATTAACCCACAATAAATGAGACAAATAACGGCTAAGAAACTCCTCAGCAAGACTAAACAAAAGCGAAGACATTAGATCCCTTACCGAACCTCATAAGACCAAGAGAAAAAATTTATCGAGGACCCATTAAGTAAGATAGAAATCTTAGCAGATTGAAGAATATTAAGAATCAAACCATAAAACAAGACCGAAAACTCAAAACTTCTCAACACTATAATAAGAAAATCCCACCTCAGCGTGTCAAAAACTTTCCTAATATCCAATTTTAGAGCCATATTCCTTTCAAAATATTTACGACACAAAATACTCACACACTCGGAAGCAAAAAAAATACAGTCACGAATTTGCCTACCTTTAGGATGGTAATGCTCAATAAACTCAGCTTTCTCAACTTTAGGAATTAAAGTGAAGAAATTCAAGTTGAGACCCAGCTGAATAACACCAGTAGTAAAAAGAACTTGACCGCTAAACACACATCAAGACCAACAACCTCCCAAGCAAACTGAAAAAACTTACCAGAAAACCCATATGGACTGGGGCATTAGAAGCATCCATACTTAAAACCACATCCTTAATAGTCGTAAGAAAAGAGTTATCACTCAGAGTGACCAAAGATGGAAAAAAAAGAGAGGAAATAAGATCATAATCTAAGGCAAGTAAACTATCCTCTGTAATATTAATTAACCAAGAATAGAAAGCAATCACATGAGAACTAAGGCTGGCAAATCAACAATTGAATTAACACCAAGTAATCTAAAACCCACACTACTTCAGAAACCAAAAGGAACTGCTGACCACTCCACCATGGGCTCTGCCAAACACACAAGAGAAAGATGATGTAAAAAACAAAAGTTACGAAAAGTTATACGAGTGGCATTATTCCCAATGCCACGACCATTCCAAAATAGAAGCTTCACTGATGTGGAACAGAAGTGGCCCTTGTAGTAGGCTGGTGATGCCTCTCCAAACCCTGTTCTTGCAAACGTTTATGTTTTTCTTCTTTGGATGACTTTTCCTATTTCCAAGGTTTTTTTTCCCTAACCATCTCAAATTCATCACGGACCAAGTCTTTAAAAACCACCAAATATAAATGATGATCCCCTCTGTCAGTCAGACTAGCACCCGCCTCTCTCAAGGTAAGCTCCTTATTAGACGTCAAGAGCTACTGTTCTTGAGATTTCTCTGCCCAAGACCTGACAATGGAAGGATGCAAAATAACATCCAATGAGACCTCTGGAATCTCAGCAACCAAATTATACACCTTTCCAACACTCAAAAGAGTAGAATGTTGAACATTTTTAGTATCTAACTTCTTGGAAAATAGTTCAAAAGAATTGGAGTTGGATTTGCAGTTGAAGCTACAATTTGAGTTGGCAATGGAGTTGAAATTGGAGTTGGATTCTCCATAGAAGGGTTCACCTTTATTACTTTTATGACTTCTCACATGCAATAAGTTCAAATGTTTAACTAATTGCAAACTATAATATGTTAATATTATGTCTTTCACCAGTTGGTGCTGCATATTCAAATTCTTGCTCATTTTTATCTCTTGACCAAGTCCTCTGGTTGTAAGCCTCCTTGCCACAATTGCTACATGCCATGACCATGTGAAATGTCCTCACCTTGTTTGGCCTATGCAAGTCTTTTGGTCTTTCTGGCTGTTTCTTGTTCTGTGGTGGTTGCACTGGGGTATGGCTAGTTTTGGATAAACAATCGGTGAGCATGCCTTCAAATATGCGTGCTTCTTATAATATTCATCTACATAGTCTTCCACTTCTAAATTTCCCATATAAAATATTGCTAAAACTACATGATGACTTGGGATACTAATGAGATCCCTTTACCTACAAGAATATGTCTTGGCATGCAGATCTACTACATATTGCATACCACTAGTCATCCTCACCTGAATCAGTTGGTGACTTGCAAAGATATTGATGTAGTGCATCGATTCCAACTTATTTGCCTCCAAGAATTTATTAATTCTTGGGCAAATATCTCTGCATCAACCCTTTTCTTTGCCATTCTCTCTATCATATACTATATCATTGCCTCCATAATTAGTACTAGTGGCTTCTCCCTTGCTTCCAAGAATGCTCTATTAAAATCTTTACACATATTGTCAAATTTGGGATAGTTCTGAAGTGTGACCTTGATAGGTTTTTGAGTTCCTTCTAGACATCCACTTATGAGCTAAAGGGGATAGCACTTTCAACTTATCCATTTCAACATCAAACTTATAACAAATAAATAAATAGTTTTGTTAAATATTGGAGAGCTTCATGAATGAAAAATAATAATAAGCATATTACATTTACTTTGGATTTGTGGTTGTCTTAGCTACATTCAAATGACTTGTTTCATTGGAAGACCTCCTTGTTTGTTGACAATCTCAAAGTGCTCAATAAATCTTTTCACACACAATGATTAACTTGCATATGATTCATTCTCAACAACAACCCATGCAATTATATACATGGAATTGTTTCCATCAATACCCATCAATTGCCTCAATTTAATATGTATTTTATATGACAGGCATCAAGACCAATGATTAGTCTACACCATTCTTTAAATATCTTCTTCACTGCACCTAAACATACATACATTCTCTCAAAAATAGGGTTCCGACCATGCATTGCTCTTGTCTTAAAATTAAATTAAGCTACCAATATTTGATCTTTTGATCTATCTTCATAGTAGACCCAAATCCTAGCATACTGCCCCAATTACAGTTCGTTCTTTACATCCCCCCCCCCCCCCCCCCCTCCCCTGTTGCCTTAGCTCTATAAATTTTTCATCTTCAAACTTTTGTAAAATTCTTTGACTAAACAGTGGATATGAATGTCTTGGCGCCCCAATTTGGGTTATTATGAACTTAATAACATATTTCGTTGCTAACAATCTCAAATTAACATTAGGATTGTTGGCAAGTAGTCCACATTTTCATTTTTGTCCACTAAAGTCATGATCTGCATTATACTTTCATTTAACCTAACATCACATTCATACAGTGTCCATGGATTATTTCTTTCATTTCAAATTAACCTAATCCTATATTTTTCCTTCTTCCTAAACCTCAACCTTTTTATGATTCTTAATTTCGTACTCTCTCACTGCATGCCATAGGTTATTGAAATTAGCAAACAACATACCAATCTTAAAGATTGTATTTTTCATGTCACGGATTGAGTTAAATTGAGAAAAATTGTTTTATCTTCCAGCTTCATCATTTGACCCACAGTGGGTCCCCAATTCCTCATCATCTTCATAATCATTGTTAACAAAATTTGAAAATGGTGGGTCAAAAGGATCTTCCTCACATTTAGATTCCACAAAATCACTATCATCAGTCCCATTCAAACCTAAATCATCCCCACCACCCTTACCATAATCTACATCACCATCAACAACCTTATCTTGTGCTACATTTGCCTCATCAGCTTCATCAATCCCTATTACACTCTCATTAGGCCCATCCAGACCTACATTAGCTACATCACCTTTATCCAGCTCATCAGCCTTAACTTGTGCTATATCAACCTCATCACTCTCATCCAGCCTTGCTACTCCCTAATCCATACTTACAACAACATTATCACCCTCGTCCACCTCTATATCACCTTTGTCAACCTTATCTTGTGCTACATTAGCCCCATCACTCTCAACCACCCTTATCCAGATTTATAGCAACCTCATTACCCTAATCCGAAACTATATAAATTGGTTTATACTCTTTTTGGGTAAGACTGGTTTCAAGTTTAAAATTAGAAGCAATCATAGTTTCATGTTGAGATTGCTAAGGTTGTATTTGAACTTGTTCATCCTGGGTTCAGCTTTATCATATGGCACCTATTCTAGTTGCCTACATCCATAAACCTCTTTCACATATACATCAACAATTTTATCTTTAAGTAGATTGAACCCTATCTAATGACATATCTCATCTTATGTGATGTATATTAACCCTCTTATCAACTTTAACCCAGGATCATATAGTTAAATACTACATTAATAATGTAACAAAATACTTTAGCTATCACTTTCAGTAGAAGAAGAAACATGTAGTATGGGTTACACTCATCGAAGTAAGCTCTTTTCCCACCCATATACATTGTTGTTCCATTTCTATCATAAAAATCCTTACCATGGAGACATCTAATGGTATACAAGTCATAACCAAATTATGCCGTAAATTAGTAAATTTAAAATCAAATTAGATCCCACTTGGCATAAATAAGCCTACTTCTATGGCAAACAATCATGAATATTTTCAAAATGCATGATATTTAAAAATATATATTAGTATTTAATATTCAAATTAACTTATTTTCCATGGAAAACGGTCATGCCAGAACCTTTCTAGTATGTCCAAAGAAGAAAACATATAGCACAATGAAGACTCGACATAATCACCAACACAATATATAATGCAGAACTACCACACAATATACATTAATCACGAAGCATAAAGATCCCACATAACACCAACCAGCATTCTAACCTCACAAAACATAAACACTTACAAAAAAATATATCAGAATATGACAACACATAAAAAACATTGCAATTGGTTCTTACAATGCAACACTAGATACCCTCACAAAGAACCAACATTGTAACTCCACAAACCCTAAATAATGCCAAAAAGAAAAGTTCAAAAACTGATAGAAACCCATAAAACATGAAAAAATTCAAAAACATTACAATCAGTATCTATAAAGCAACATTTGCAACACCACAAAGCGACAACCAACATTAGAAAACCTACAAAATAGAACAAATGACAAAAAATAGATTCGAACAAAGCATATAAACTTGCTATAGTTTGGAATCATATCACTGTCCTACCTCAAATGCACGTTGAACAACTAATTTCCTTCCTCGAATCCAGATGCAATGTTATAATCGATCCTAAATGTGATGCAATCGAACCCTGCCTTATCCAATCACCCAATTTTCAATTCTCTAAATCTTTTTCGTAGAAAACCCTAACCTCATCAAATGTGAGAGAGAGAGTATGTGAGTGAGAGAAAACCATCTTACCCATGATTTGAAAGGTTTAAAATTCATGTGAGTATCATGTGACTATCTCAAACAGAGCAAATCAATGGAACCAACAAAATTTAGCTCGCGAGCAATGTTGAATGTTCAGCCTCCAATTTCATAGGTTGGGGGCATTTTGATACAAATGGCAAAGGTTGGGTGAGATTGGCGTAAATAAGCCATATTTATATGCTTTCATATGGAGTGGAATAAAATGGATGTGTGCTGGAGCTAGATTCCTAGCTTGGCCAATAAATTATGCCTGACCATGGACCCATTTAGAGTACGTTTGGTATGCTGGTGGATTATATTAGTATGTATTGTATTAGCCTGGATTGTAAATTGTACGGCGTTTGGTGCAAATTTATATTACCGTGTATTAATTTATACTATGTTTGGTACAAAGTCATACTGTATCAATTTTTTAAAAATAAAAATTAAACAAAATTAAATAAATTTATTATAATTATTTCTTATGTAGTCTTTTATAGTGTAGCCAAAAAATAATTTTTGTAACATATATTCAAATAAATTTTAAAAAATTTAGAATATGAATTAAAATTTCAATATTGGAAATAAAAATTATCAATATTTGAATAAATTTTGTTAAAAAGATTGTATACTTACAACTTTCAAAGTAAATATATATATATATATTATTAAAAAACCAACAAAAATAAATAAAAAGAAAAATTGAAAAAAAAAATCTTTGTTATTAAAAACCAAAAAGATAAAAAAAAATAAAAAAATAAAAAAAAAAGGAAAAAATACAGTGTTATTAAAATATCAAAAAAAGGAAAGAAAAAGAAAAGGAAAAAAAATACAAATCCCAGCTCATTGCATAGATTAAAAAGATTAAAAAGAAAAAGGAAAACAAATGTCAGTGTTATTTAAAAAAAAAATAGTCCATGATCCAGCTCAATACACAGGTTACACAAACCCAACGTGGATCATCTATAACATGATTTTATCCGGTGTCCGGCAACCAAACGAGACCTTAAGATGTAGGATTGATTTTAGTAGATTGCAATATTTAAATCCTAACGTAATTAAATATGTCTATTTAAAATTTAGCCAATTTTTTTTGGATAGAAAAAATAATGAAACGAGACTAGATAGGAGTATTATTTTTCTATTTAAGATAAAATACTTCTTTAAATAGGTTAATTGATTAATTAATTAATATTGTTATGTGGTGCTTATGTTTAAGATAGATGACAGTTAAAATCTAGTAGCGCTTATTTTTCTTTTTATTATTATTATTATTATTATTACTATTTTGTCTTATGATGGTCTCTTCTGTAAAGTATAACATCCTTAAAAACAGCTAAAAACCAGGGTAATGTTTGTTTAATCATTATGTTATGTTATTATTATTCATCATATTTATAGGAAGATTTCATAACTTTCATTTCCTTCATTAACATGACAAATTTGTCCTTGGAAGGAAGTCCAGTGGTAAGTAAGTCACTTTCTTCATAGACTATTATCCCTAGTTTAAATCCAGTATGATTACAAAAAATAAAAAATAAAAAGATGATAAATCTAGCAATCGTTTATAATATTTCAAGAATGCTAGGGAATTCAATAAGCATTTCTATAGTTTGATTTTATCCTTTAACAAATTAAGGAATATATGGGAATTAATCAATAAATCCAATAAATGTTTTTATATTAGATTATAATAATCTCCATTCTAAAAGGGAAAAACTTCACTGACATCTTCTAACTTTTGGTCCTAATTCAATGGTGAAAGGGAGTCCTAATTATATGACAGATAAATATATAAAATAATATAAGATAATTTACAATATGTATTTATCTTATCTAAAATGATAATAAGTATCCATAAATAATTTTATCATGATACATAACACTTCCCTTGGATACTTAGACATATATGTTATTGTTGCCTCATTTAAAACGTTATTAGAAAAATTCAGTGGAACAAAATCACAATAAAGGAAAAAGAGTACAGGATATGAAAAAATGTTTAATTTTGTCACTTTTAATATAGCATCTTTTAACTTGAATAATGCATGTATTGTTATCCTCATGTAATATTGTTGGCTGCTTATTGATGGATAATCCATATATTCCTCTTAAATGTTGAATAATATATTTTAACTATACACATTCTCTGTTTGCTTCATTGAGTGCTATGAGTTCTGCATTATTTGAAGAAGTTGTCACTGATGTTTGCTTTGTTGAACGTCATGAGATTGTCGTATCATTACATAAAAATAGATATCTAGTTTGAGAACGACTTTGATGTGGATCAGACAAATATCATGCATCTGCAAAACCAATAAGCTTTTTTTTTTTCTTTTTGGATAAAATAATAACATATCAACTGCTCCCCGAAGATAACGAAAAATTTATTTGATATTATTATAATGTCATCGTGTAGGAAATGAACTGTATCTTGCTAATAAATTGACAGAAAAAGCTATATCAGGTCGAGTATTATTTACAAGGTATATTGAGGCTCCTATAGTACTTAATATTGTACTTCAGGACCTAAAACTTCTTCATTATATTCTCGTGGTCGAAAATGGTCTTTTTTTACATTAAGTGACCTAACAACCATTGGATTACTCAATAGATAAGCTTATCCATGTTAAATCGTTTAAAAACCTTTTTCGTATAAGTTGATTGGTGCATAAATATCCCTTCAGCTAAATGTTTGATGTGCAAATCGAGACAAAATTTTCTCCTGCCAAAATATTTCATATCAAATTCTTTCATTAAGTGCGTCATTGTTTTTAGAAATTCATCTAGACTTCTAATAATATTTAAATCATCTACATAAACAGCAATAATAACGAATTTGGATTTTGACTTATTAATAAAAACACACAAACAAATGCGATCATTCACAAAGCTTTCTTTTAAGAGATATTCACTTAGGCGATTATACCACATACACCTAGATTGTTTCAGATTATACAAAGATCTTTGTAACTTGATAGAATGTATCTCCTGGGATTTTGATTTTGACATTTTAAATCCATCAGAAAGTTTCATGAAATTGTTACTATCATGTGATCCATATAAATATTCAGTTACAACATCCATGAGTCTTTCAGATGCTACTAGAATAATCAAATATCTGAATGTTATTGAATCTACCACAAAAAAATATGTCTCCTTATAATCAATACCAGGTATCTGTGAGAAAATTTGAGCCACGAGTTTAGATTTATATCTTACAATTTCATTTTTCTCATTTCGTTTATGCACAAAAATCCATTTGTACCCTACAGGTTTAACATCTTTAAATTTTTGAACTATAGGTCCAAAAACATCACGTTTAGTAAGCGAATCGAATTCTTCTTGAATTGCATCTTTCCATTTTTGCCAATCATTTCTACATCTACACTCCTCAATTGATTTAGGTTCTTGATCTTCATTTTCATTCATAATTTTAAGGGCTACAGAATATAAAAATATATCATTGATGATTGTGTTATTACCATTCCATAATTCTCCAGTAGAAATAAAATTTAATGAGATTTCAATATCTTCAATATTTTCATGTGCCTTATCTTTTTCTACAGATTTTTTATTAACAATATCTTGGGCCTCTTCTGGGGCATCAACCTGCTCTATTATGTCATTATTAGCTCTTTTACTTTTCTTAGGGGCTTTATCTTTGGAACCGTAGGCCTACCTCGCTTCATGCGTATCGTAGACTCATTTGTGACTTGTTCAACAGGAACATCAATCTTTGCAGGAGCATTTATAGCTGGTATGTATGATCTAGTCACCCTTTTTGTATCAGTGAATGCATATGGTAATTGATTAGCTAATCCTTGTAAATGTATAAATTTTTGAACTTTCAGTTCACATTGATTTGTACGAGGATTGTAGATAGAGATGATGCATTCCAAGTTATCTATGTTTCATCAAAATGACAATCAACAAATTGAGCAGTAAAAATATCACCCGTCAGGGGTTCAAGATATATGTTAAGCAACCAATATATATACTATTCCGTCTTTGTGGACCCATCGTAGTGCGGTGTGGTGGAGCAATAGGAATATATGTTAAGCAACCAAATGTTCGAAGATGAAAAATACTTGGCTCTTTTCCAGAAGCCAATTCTAATGGAGAGTATTTAAGGTAAGATGTTGGTATGATGCATATTAGTGCTGCTGCATGCAAAATCGCATGCTCCCATGCAAATTTAAGAGATTTGTTCTCATCAATAATGGTATAGCTATTCATTAGAGGCGTTTGATAAATGATTTAGCTAGACCATTTTGTGTGTGAACATGGGCAACATAATGTTCAACTAGAATCACAAATGATGTGCAACAGTCATTAAAGATTTAGGATGTAAATTCATCAGCATTGTCAAAATGCACTGTTTTGATTGTGTAGTCAGGAAATTGTGCTTGTAACCTAATTATATGCGCAAGAAATCTGGCAAAATCCATATTACTAGATGATAAATGGGACATGTATGACCATCTCTTAGATACATTTATCAAAACCATAAATTATCGAAATGGACCACATGATGGGTGAATGGGGCCATATATATCCCCTTGTATTCTTTCAAGAAACTTTGGAGATTCTAATCCAGTTTTGGCTGGTAGTGGTCTAATGACCAATGTGCCCATAGAACAAGCAGCACAAGAAAATTCATTTGATTGAAAGATCTTCTGGTCTCTCAATAAATGTCTATTAGAATTTTCTATGACTCTACGCATCATTGTTGACCCTAGATGACCTAATCAGTCATGCCAAATCGTGAATGTCTCCATATCAATAAACTTTTGGTTCATTACACCATGTGATTCAATTACATTGATGTATGTATAATATAACTCCAATATTATTGATGTAATGCATAAATACTCATTATTGTTTTCATTCGTTGATTCAAAATGATATTCATTATGGCATATTTTTAAATCTCAATAAATTTATTCTCGATTTTGAAGAGTATAATGTATTACTAATGAGAATTTTTGTACCATTAGGCAAAATAATATTTTCTCTTCTGAAGCCTTCAATCAGATCTGCAGGTTCTGATATAGTATTTATACTTGCTTTTAGTAAATTTAATTAGAAAAAAAAATATTGTATCTTTTATAATAATGTGTGCTGTCGCACTATCAACCAAACATATATCACCTTAATCGATCATGGTGCTAATAATATGTATCTATAGAAAATAAAACACATATTTAATAACATAAAAATCATATTTAAAAATAAAACCAAATAATAGTCGAAAGAAATTAACAAAATTCTAAAGACACATAAATCCTAAGAAAAACAAGTAACAGTCCAAAGAGTACTATGAAAAAATACCTTATAAACATAATTCCTAATAGTTATTTTTCAAAAATAACTGCAACATCCAAAAGAGTGTCATTTAAAGGATCATCTAAAGTTATGTTTTATGAAAGAGTAGCATGATTGACCGTTCAAATAATTCAATTATATTTGTCTCATTTGTTTTCTTGGCATCTTTAGAAGCTTTGTAAAGGTCAACAAGGTGTCTGAGGGTGCGACAAGTGCATGACCAATGTCCTTGAGAACCACATCTAAAACAATTTTGTTCATAAATTTTTGTATTTGTACATTTCCCTTTCTCCTAATGGGAAGTATAATTGTTCTTAAAAGAGAAGGATGATTATGGCCACCACAGTTATTGTAGCCACCATGGCTATGAAAGTTCCTTCCTCCTTGGCCACGCATACCACCTCGCCCATGCCCTCGATTATTAGATGATGTTGCATTTACTTCAGGAAATGCAGTTGCTCCAGTTGGGCGAGATTGATGATTTTTATTAATAGTTCATTATTCTGCTCAGCAACAAGGAGACAATATATTAATTCATAATATTTTTTAAAACTTCGTTCTCTATATTGCTGCAGTATGAGCACATTTAAGGCATGAAATGTGAAAAATATATTTTCTAACATTTTTTCATCAGTAATTTTTTCTCCACATAATGTCAATTTGGACATGATTATGAACATAGCAGAATTTTATTCATTGACAAATTTAAATCTTGTAATCTTAAAGTTATCAATTCATATTGAGCCTTTGGTAAGATTACTGTTTTTTGGTGGTCATATCGATCTTTCAAATTTTTCCATAGAACATTCGGATCTTTAATAATGAGATATTCACTTTTCAATCATTTATCTAAGTGATGGCGAAGGAAGATCATTGCTTTCGCACAATCCTACTGGAATGTGGTGTTTCCTTCTGTAATTTTATTTTTAAGGCCTATAGTGTCAAAGTGTATTTCAGCATCAAAGATCCATGACAAGTAATATTTTTAGAAATGTGAAGTGCGACAAATTCTAACTTGGCAAGGTTCAATATTATAAAACTCTACCATTATAAAAACATAAAATAATATTATGAAGTATAACATAAAATTTCATTTGTATCAAAGCTAAGGTAAATAAAAAAAGTCTAAACAGTATAAATTCAATTTATGTTTAGTACTATAGTTAAGATATTTCATTATAAACAATATTAAAAAATAATTCCAGTAAAGGCATAAATTAACACATTATAAGCAAGAGTAAATTTTTTATCAAAATCAAACTATATAGTCACAAAGATATACAATTGTAAAGATATACGTAAATAATCACTAATAAATTATCGTATTAGTTAATCAATCAAAATATACAGCATTAAATTTATATGGTAAGAGAGCATATATACATAAAATAAAAGATAAATTATTTAACTATAAAGTTCTAACATTTAAGATAGAAACCTCAAGCCCTAGTAAAACATATATACGTATCATGCCAACTTGAAGTAACATATAATGAACAATGATATTGATTGAACATAACATATTGCCAATTTTATCAGTTCTCATAAATTATAAATATTATAATAATAATATACACACAAATTTCCAAAATGTAAATGAAATTGAAATGTTTCATTATAGGATACTATCATCAAGTGCAGTTTTGTAATAAACACTAGTATCCAAAACAAAAAAAAAAGGTATGTATAATATTTACATAATAGCTACTATCAAAAGTAAATTTGTAAAATTTCAATAGTATGAACAAAAGTGCACTAGATATAAAAAGAAATATGATGCAAAGTAATAAATTATAAAATACAATAGGATAAAATAATATATGTACAAAGGCACATTACAAAATAAAGGGCTTTCTGTGACGGAAGCAAATTTGTCACAAGACATAATATATATGACGAAATCACTGCTAAAACCACTTTATGTGACGGAAACTAATCCGTCACATGACTGTCGCAATAGACCCGACACAAAAGATTTTAAGTGACCACTTACTGTTCCCTCGTGACAGAAAATTAACATTGTGCGACGGCTTCACTTGGTCACAAATATTAATGAAAGTTCTGACATACCAGCGAGTCACCGCTGGCAAGGCTTAAGAGACAACATATGGCCTGTTACAAATTAACTATCAGTGACGGTTTTGTGACAGCATGCCGTCACAGTAAGTTAAGTGTGACCAAAATTAATTCGTGCCAAAATAAACTTTAATAAGACATTCGCTGTCACAATATGACATATGTGACGGTCTTGTGATGGTAGACCGTCACATTAAACATACTGTGACGATCTATATACCGTCACTTGTGAAAACAACGATGTAATGCATTGAATTCATGTCCAGTATGAGCCATCACAATATAACAATTGTGACGGTCTTTTTATGGTAGGCGGTCACATTAAATATACTGTGATGATCTATATACCGTCACAATAGGTATTTTTTTCAAGCTACATTTAAATTTTTTTTTTTAAGTTATTTTTTTCTCACTCATTTTAATGTTAATTTGGTGTCTTTTCCATACATACATAGCCCATATGATCAATAAATAGTACAATTCAAATAGAATAAGTAGTCAAACAACACTTGGATGTGTCCCTAAAAAAATAACTATTATGAAAGATTTGTCTCTTTTTTTAGACTCAAAAAACAAAATTTATCATACAAACAGATAAATAAATATATACAAATATTTATAATTTAAAGCATCCCTTATAAAGAATATCATTATGAAAAGAAATTTTGGTTTCTATGTTATCCCTTGGAGAATTTGAATCCAATGCCATAGGCAGTCCATGACTTCCAAAGTGTTTAATCAACCAATTGGGACCTGGAAGTGCTTTAATTTTGCACCACCTACAATGACAATTATGAACAATCAACAGTTTGCCATATAAGCATATATATGAGTGTGCATTTTCAGCACTATCTTTTCATTATCAGGCCTTCTTTAAAAACAATAATGTTAAATGAATTCTTTGGTCAAAGTCTAATCCAAATCAGACCAAATGTTTCAAGAAAGAAACTTATACATGCCATATATTTACAGTAATATCCTAAAGACAGGAACAATTTGACATATTTGATATATTGTTAGCAGTACCCAATTAATATAGCTCGGAGCTCACTGTTATAATCCCTAAAGTTTGACACCATATACATTTATAATGCTTATATTTATCTTATAGATATACATTTGTTGAATGAGATTTGTCCTACTAGGTTATATTGTTATAGATACCAGAACTTAAAAAAATAAAGTAAAATGATATCCATGATTAATAGTTTAAATATTCACCAATGAATGCCCTGTGTGATGCAGTCTCTGCCCTATCTGATCATGCACATACTGGACAAAAGTTGGAAAATCAAAGCAACTAGTTCATCCCATGACCATTCCCATTAAGCCTTCATAAATATACAAAGACAATAGTAATCAACTGGTAAATAGTCGTTGATTAAACTAATTAATACTCAGAATGGGATTAATAATTTGTAATAATTTGCAAGACCATCAAAGTGAAGTTTTACAACATCATGTTTTGTATCTTAATGACCAAAGTGAATAATAGTATGAGCATGCTCCAGATGAAGGAAATGCAAAAACTAGGATTGATCACCATGGGAAATACATAACATATATTTCGGCCCTGCAATTTAAATGGGCAATGAATGCAAAATATGATAAATGCATTTGCATCTCTGGCATCTAAAAACAATAGAGGTAAAAGAAAATATTAAATAATTTCTTCCTTATTCCCACAAGTTAATCCTTCAATTCATTGAAGGGAATGCAGCATTATCTGGTTTAATTGAAATCAATCAGTCAATCCAGCTAAGACTCATCCATAAAGTGCCTATACACCAACAAAGAGATATATATATTGGGGCTACCTATAGCTATTACCTGCAAAGAAAACCAAATTCTCATTGAAGAAATCTCAAACTGATACAATGAGGTCTTTTCATAGAGTCGTTGCTACTTTCAGAAAGGGCAACAAGAATAAGGACTCATAATAAAGGTGAAGGAAAAAAAAAACAAACTCATATGTGTTTGCCATATAAGAATCCAACCAAAGAGTATCTTTTATTGATAAACTACAAGTTATAAAATATTTCTCAAATTATAGTAGTATAATCTGGCACTCACACTAATTTGAAGCTAAAACCTGACAACCATAACAAATTTGAAAGGAAAACTTACACTTTATCAAATAGATAAGCTTCTCCATGTCTGCAGTGAAAAGACTAGAGCACAAGAAAAAGACAAGGTTAGAATGTTTACCAGTCATCTTGATGCCAGAAAAATACATTATAACATGATAAAGAAGAAGGACTAGTAATGCATATGGGCAACAAGAAGAAAAATGATGTTTGTTAAGATAGAAACCAAGCACAAGTTGTGGACGAAGTCATGTGACTCTCTGACAGATTGCACAATATTTTTTTTTTGGATCATTGCAGATTACATAATTAAAGACTAGCCATATACCTTTAAGAAAGTAAAAGGCCTAGATGGCCAGATATCCAAACCAGTTAAAATGTATAAACAAGATAAAAGTTTATATTACAGAAAATTTAATGAAAGAAGTGGAAGATACAATTAATAAATAGAACAGAGTTACCATATTAAGAAACCTTTCAAACCCATTAGAAAGGAATTAGAATTGTATTATCCCCTTCTCCATAAGCAATACAACTCATCATTTTCTCTATATTTGCATTGTTGAACTAGGACTAGGAGACAAATGGACTACAAGGGTGAGTCAGGTTGGTGAGGAAGCCACCAACTATGTACTTGAAACAAATTGATCGCTTTTCAGTATAAGAATGGGGGACTGAAAGTTTCTCATATGCTACAAAATAAGAGAATAATCCATTGAGTATATAGAGAATGGGGGACTGAAAGTTGCTTCTAATGCAGTTGATGTTGGAACAAAACTATGCCAGGCCAGCCATACATTAGTAAAGCACAAATAGATAACATTGACAAAGTGAAAGATCAAAACATGGTAACCAAATTCAGTAACTAGTAAATGAATGTGGAATTTAATTGGAGAACATCAAGACCCAACCAATCAATCAATATACAAGCCAAAGCAAATTTAATGATTACCCATATGTTCACCAAACATTTTGCACTATTATTCATTGTATATTTTCTAGTGAATAGTGAGTGGAATATGAGCAAGCTTCACTCCAATTTGATGATTACCCATATGTTCACTAGATGCAAATAAAAACAAGCTCTTCACAATATAAATGTAAACATCTCCATGTGGATTCTAACTGCACAAATGTAAAAGAAAAAGTAAATAACAAAAACAATTTTTAAAAAGGTTTTTATAGTGGTCATCAATATTGTATATGTCTAAAGCATGCTTTAACATGTTATGTTCAAACAATCAACAGCAACAAAGCTTTTTCTTCTGCATAATATTTTTCCTCCGTGGATCCAAGAATCTCCTTCTCCAACACCATCTTAGGCTTATTCCTAATTACGAAAGCCATATTTCATAATCATAAAATTCATAGTAAACCTCTTTATACAACTTCTTACTCATGAACAAGATTAAACTCAAAATTCCAAATAAATATTAAGAAACAATATTTACTTCTCAACTACAAAGCACCCCACATAAATCAAAAAATAAAACTCAAAAGTCCAATTCTCCTACCTAATTCATACCCACGGAAAACAAGGCAAATCCAATACCCAATACCCAATTCTTAAATACCATAAGCCGTCAAATTAAGTCACACAAAGTATCCAAGAATTCATGTTTCCAATTCCTCAAACCAAACTTCAAATAACCTTGAATTGAATAACTATAACAACAAGAAACTTAAATACTTTCCACAAAGTCTGTTATGCTTTCCCAAAACTAAAATGGAGCTCCAAATGTTCAAACTAGTCTCCAATGGTGGTTGGAAAATCCTTGCTCCTCTTGAACATATAACTATGGGTTTCAAAAAGGATGGAATGGGTAGCAATTTGGTACAAAAATCAAGTCAAAATGTGGTCGGATTTTTTATTTTTCCATTTAAGGTGGGTTTTTGAAAATTAAATTTTTTGAGCAATCTAGAGGGAGAAAAGCTAAAATCTAAGCTTCCCAGTGGATTTAAAAGGTCCGAATCCTTTGGAAATTCAATAGATTGAAGTTGGGTGGGTAGAAATTTAGAAAGCAAATTTTATCTATTCTCTCCCTCTCACTTTCGGCCTACACAAGCAAAACATAGATTTTCTTCAAACATATAAAAGTTATGGATGTTCCAGATGGCTTTCAATCTGGCTTCTCAAACCCTAAACCCCCAATCTCACTCCCTCTTCTCTCTGGTAGACTCTTTCTGTACAAACCCTTTTCAGCTAGCCCTTGCACATTTGAGAAGAAGAAATTGGTCTTCATTGTTCTTTTTTTCTAAGTGTTAATAACACATGGCTGTTGGTATATTTAAAAGAAATAAAATTTAATAAATATAATTAACAATTGTGACAGCAAGCTTAAAATTCCGTCACATATATGTTAAATGCATGGGCAGGAAATCTCCCTTTTAAATTTTGTTGTGGTATATTTTAGATCAACTCGCAAGTGTATGAATCAACAAGTAATAAAGTAGATTCCTTATGAAAAGAAAACCGATATCGATCCCACGAGGAATAACTTCTCTAGTTTTAAAAATTAAAATATTGTTAACTAAATCAATTAAAATTAAAAAGAGAAATTTTTGAATGATTGTGTATTGAGTAACCAAGCATGAATTTAAAAACAATAAATGAAGACAACAATAATAAAATTAAGAGCAAAGCAGCAAGTAAGTAATCAAAGATTTTAAAGAACAAGAATTATGATTTCACCACTACTACTCATATTTAGTCTTAATGCAATATAGATTCATAGGTTAACCCCCCTTTAACCACATATGACTAGAAGTTGATTTCTCAAA
This sequence comes from Ochetophila trinervis, assembly GCA_003254975.1. Lineage (NCBI taxonomy): Eukaryota > Viridiplantae > Streptophyta > Magnoliopsida > Rosales > Rhamnaceae > Ochetophila > Ochetophila trinervis. Next base: position 110,766 of record QANX01000912.1, on the reverse strand, counting down.
GCAATCTAATCTAGCAAGCACAACGTATTTAATTATCTCTAATCTAAATACGAAAATTTAAGCCCTAAGACATGCAAACTCAATAAACCTTGTTAAAGTTGTCACTAAGGCATGCAATATTTCTAAAACCATGTATTTTATTGTCTATCCATATTTATACTCCTTATTTCTAAGCCAATATAAATACTTAATCAATCCACCTTTTTCATGGAAGCATTAAGAACTACAATAAAATATTAACCTTTAAACATGAATCAAACTAAATATTCATTAAAAACTAAATAATTGTAATAGGGGTACATCACAATCCTTATAGAAAAATTAGTTACACATGATTTCTAAATTATCCATCAAACAAGAGAGAAATAACATAGATTAAATAGCAAGAAAGTAAAGAGAAAAGGAATCAAATCCAATATTGATGGCTGCTGGAATTTATCCTTCAAACTTCAATCCTTGGCTTCTCCAAACTATGATCAAGGTAGCAAGTTTGACTTGTCCAATGGCTTGGCCGAACCTCTTTGTACCTTGCTAAGTGTAGTACAACTTTACTATGAATTAACTAAACAAAAACTGAATAAAACCTAAGAGAAAAGCTTTGCTTCTGTGAGGAAGAGAGAAGAGGGAGAGGCTATGCGGCTAAGAAGAGAAAATGGCTGCTGAAGAGATGAATTGTGAAAGAGATAAAAAACATCCAGCCAAGGTTGCAATGTATTTATAGGAAAAGTTTAGGAGAGGTTTAACCCTAAGGCACTTCTAAAACCTAGAGAATATAGGAGATAGCATGCAAATCACAATATCAACTCCTACATTCTCTACATGGCCGGCCACACCAAGGGTAAATATATATTTTGTGTCTCATGTTCACACTAGGATATAAGAAACTTTCCTTATCTCATTAGGAATCATAATCAATCTCTAATTTCCCTTCCTTATATCCCAAATATTATTCCAATTAAAATAATTAGAATAATCTGACATTCCATGTGTCATATGATGTGGAAAATTCGGACACATGGTTGGTGTGTGGTGACATGGCAATCCAATCACAAATGTAGTTCTAGTAAGCATAGAACTTTCCTTTTTTTTTTTTATCTTCAATGACCGTCATGAAGATTCCAAGTACACTTTGGGTGACCAAATGAACTCAGAATCCATTTATTTTTGTTTTAAAGTTAGGTCTGTGTCTTAGATTTCTAGGAATATATTGATTGCACAATTTGGACATCGGGAAGACACCAAAACCCTCATTTTCCAGAGACAGTGTAAATCTGCAGCAACTGATGAATTTGTAAATCAAACTGGCACTGATTGGCCAAACCAATTGCAATGAAATTTTACAGAATTTAAGCCTAGTGAATCAGGAATCATTGGAAACTAGAATCGTACAAAAATTCAAAATGTGGCTCCAGTTATGATTTTATCAGTAAAAGTTGCGCAGAAATACGACAATTTCAGCATTTGTCTTTCTTTTACTGAAAATAGAAAAGTACAGTAATTAAGTATTTTTCATTAATAATTAATCATAAACTAGCTCAAATTCAATATAAAAAGTGCTTGTCTTCTTCCTTGTCTTCTTACGTGATGAATAGAAAAGGGGTAAATGTGGTCTTTTCACCCTTGTCTTCTTCCTCCTTCCCTCCCACAAGCCACCCATACCCATATCATTCTCATTCTCATTCATCCTCGTTATTGATATACAGTGTAAGGAATACTGCAATCTGGTATATCCATAAATAGCTTCTATAAGGAAAGCATAAAAGGGTGATTGTCCGAAGTTACTCCATTTCCTAAAGCACAAAACCATTCAGAAATAGGGCATGAACATCCCATATTCCCATAGTGCAGGCTGCAGGGGTACTTCATGTGTACTTAAAACATCTAAAAGTTATAAGTTCAGAACAAGTACTACCAGCAACAACCCCTTAATCAAGCTCAATATAGATATCCAAACACAATGCTAAAGTGAGCTAGTGGGCAGAAAAAAAAATCTACCAAGGATATACATAGCTTATTTGACAAACCTCTTCATAAGGTAATGCAGCAGCAGTAAGGTCCTTTAATGATACACCAAAGTCCAGTCTTGTGGATAAGAAAAGTTCGACTGCAGCAAGAGTTGACACCACCGCTATTTGCTTGTTGATATTTTTGTTTGGAAATTCTGGAAAGCCAAAATCTGAGGACGAGTTTGTAGCTTTACTGGGGCTATCTTCATTGACTGAGCCAGGGTCTATAGGCAACTTTTCCTGAACCATGATAATTGAGGCAGATGATCAATTTCCAATATCAATTTTATCCTACATTGGCTTACCAAAGTTCGAAAAAAGCAAAAAATTAAGAAAACAGGAAACCATAATTTGACTAGTAGCTGCAATTATGCAACACAATAGGATATTTTAACAAACTCAAAGCTAATATTATGATACCAATAAAAAAACAAGAACTCAAGATCCACGAGCTAATAAAAAGGCAGCAGAGCCAAGTAATGAGTTTCGCACAAGATTACAAAATAAAATCGTAGACCACCCAGAACAAGTAATGGGAAAATTCTGCATAGTCAGATGAAAATGAACACTTGAAATGCTCCTATTACTGGTTAAATGCTTGAGGGTTAGACGGAAACATAAAAAGCATACCTTCTTGGAGGTTTCAGTTGGATTAGGGGTCGTTTGGCAAGCAACGCTTAGCAATCTGCTGGTATTGTTCTGGAAACGAATATAGGGTTTTACCCCTTGTGGGAGGCTTGTGGGAGGGAAGGAGGAAGAAGACAAGGGTGAAAAGACCACATTTACCCCTTTTCTATTCATCACATGAACAACACGTGTGGGTTGACGGACAAATTCAAACAGAATCGGCTCCAGGTATGAACGCTGCAGCAAAAATCAAGTTCGGATACCAACTTGCCAAAAAAAAAAACTAGGTACCTACTTGTAAATGGTGACAAAGTTCAGGTACCTGGGTTATCATTTACTCTTAATAATATATCCAAATGTGATGGATATAGCATTGTCACATAATCATTTCGAATTTTATATTATTTTTTTCATGNTTTCAGTTGGATTAGGGGTCGTTTGGCAAGCAACGCTTAGCAATCTGCTGGTCTTGTTCTGGAAACGAATATAGGGTTTTACCCCTTGTGGGAGGCTTGTGGGAGGGAAGGAGGAAGAAGACAAGGGTGAAAAGACCACATTTACCCCTTTTCTATTCATCACATGAACAACACGTGTGGGTTGACGGACGAATTCAAACAGAATCGGCTCCAGGTATGAACGCTGCAGCAAAAATCAAGTTCGGATACCAACTTGCCAAAAAAAAAAACTAGGTACCTACTTGTAAATGGTGACAAAGTTCAGGTACCTGGGTTATCATTTACTCTTAATAATATATCCAAATGTGATGGATATAGCATTGTCACATAATCATTTCGAATTTTATATTATTTTTTTCATGGAATCTGTGACAATGATAGGTATAAAATGTTAATGTTTTTATGCCACTTTTTATATTGAATTTGAGCTAGTTTATGATTAATTATTAATGAAAAATACTTAATTACTGTATTTTTCTATTTTCAGTAAACGAAAGACAAATACTGAAATTACCGTATTTCTGCACAATCTTTACTGAGAAAATCATATTTGGAGCCACACTTAGAATTTTTGTGCGATTCCAGTTGCCAATGATTCCTGATTCACTAGGCTTCAATTACGTAAAATTTCATTGCAATTGGTTATAAGGCTGATTCACAAGGCTTCAATGCTGTAAAATTTCATTGCAATTGGTTCGGCCAATCAATGCCAGTTTGATTTACAAATTCAACAAATTCATCAGTTGCATAAGATTTACATTGTCTCGGGAAAACGAGGGTTTGAGTGTCTTTTTGATGTCCAAATTGTGCGATCAATATATGCCTGAGAATTTAAGACACAGACCTAACTTTTTCAATAAAAATCAATGGATTCGGAGTTCATTTGGTCACCCAAAGTGTACTTGGAATCTGCCTGAAGGTCAATGAAGATAAAAAAGGAAAGTTCTATGCTTACTAGGACTACACTTGTGATTGGACTGTCATGTCACCACACACTAGCCATGTGTCTGAATTTGCCAAATCATATGACACATGGAAGGTCAGATTATTCTAATTGAATAATAATTGGGATATAAGGAAGGGAAATTAGAGATTGATTATGATTCCTAATGAGATAAGGAAAGTTTCTTATATTCTAGTGTGAACATGAGACACAAAATACATCTTTACCCTTGGTGTGCCCGGCCATGTAGAGAATGTAGGAGTTGATATTGTGTTTTGCATATTATCTCCTATATTCTTTAGTTTTTAGAGGTACTCTAGGGTTAAACCTCTCCTAAACTTTTCCTATAAATACATTGTAACCTTCAGAGTGAAAAACACACCACACAGCCCTCACGGCTGTACATTTTTTATCTCTTTCACAAATCATCTCTTCAGCAGCCCTTTTCTCTTCTTAGCCGCATAACCTCTCTCTCTTTTCTCTTCCTCATGGCAGCAAAGCTTTTCTCTTAGGCTTTATTCAGTTTTTGTTTAGTTTATTCATAGTAAAGTTGTGCTACACATAGCAAGGTACAAGGAGGTTCGGCCAAGCCATTGGAGGAGTCAAACTTGCTACCTTGATCATAGTTTGGAGAAGCCAAGGATTGAAGTTTGAAGGATAAATTCCAGCAGCCATCAATATTGGATTTGATTCCTTTCCTCTTTACTTTCTTGCTATTTAATCTATGTTATTTATCTATTGTTTGATGGATAATTTAGAAATAATGTGTAACTAATTTTTCAATAAGGATTGTGATGTAACCCTATTACAATTATTTAGTTTTTAATGCATATTTAGTTTGATTCATGTTTAAAGGTTAATATTTTATTGTAGTTCTTAATGCTTCCATCAAAAGGTGGATTGATTAAGTATTTATATTGGCTTAGAAATAAGGAGTATAAATATGGATAGACAATAAAATACATGGTTTTAGAAATATTGCATGCCTTAGTGACAACTTTAACAAGGTTTATTGAGTTTGCATGTCTTAGGGCTTAAATTTCCGTATTTAGATTAGAGATAATTAAATACGTTGTGCTTGTTAGATTAGATTGCTTTGAGAAATCAACTTCTAGTCATATGTGGTTAAAGGGGGTTAACCTATGAATCTATATTGCATTAGAACTAATTATGAGTAATAGTGGTGAAATCATGATCATTGTTCTTTAAAATCTTTGATTACCTACTTGCTGCCTTGTTTTTAATTTTATTATTGCTGTCTTCGTTTATTGTTTTTAAATTCATGCTTGGTTACTCAATACACAATCATTCAACAAACACTCTTTTTCATTTTAATTAATTTAGTTAACAATATTTTTATTATTTTTTTAAACTAGAGACGTTATTCCTCGTGGGATCGATATTAGTTTTCTTTTCTAAAGGATTCCACTTTATTACTTGTTGATTCGTACAGTTGCGAGTTGATCTAAAATATACCACAACAGACAACATTTGTTGTTTCTAATACAGATTAACTCAAATAATTCAAATATTTTTGGCTTCAAAATTTTTTTGACAATTAGTGACAGTCTATTGTGACGAGGTAAAATTTGTCACATTTAATGTACCATTTGTGACGATCCAGGTATGTCCGTCACTATATGCTCTATTTATATGATAGTTAAGTGACCGTCACATTTATTTGCGTCACAAAAAAACCCTTTTTTTGTAGTGGCACTAACAACATTTACATAAAAAGTAAGAAATTATGAACAAATTTAAAATACACATTGAAATTAATTAAAAGAAATATAAATATTAAATATGTATAACAATATTGATGTCTGCATAAAGAAATAACCCGAAGCATATATGTATAGAAACAAAAAATATAAAGTAGAGAATGTGTATATGTATACAAAAAATAGAACAAACAAACAATGTATAGAAATCAAAATAAAATAAAGTTAGAAGAACATATCGTAAATAAACAAGTAACAATGGTAAAGCATGGATTTATATTAGTATATATATTATATATGTAACTAAATTGATGCTCATAAAATAAGTAAAGAAAAATAACAGAATGCCCAAGAGAAAATAAAATAATAATTATACTAAATTGCAGAAGAAACGTTAAAAACGAAGTAGAAACAATAATATATATGTATATATTCATAACAATTTATCCGAATATATATCTAAGCTAATGTAATATAATAGATCTCAACATATAATTAATGGGAAAACAAAACATTATAGATTAATTAACAAAACAATAAGAAAATTTAAGAATATCGAATATATCCATTTGAGTATATGTGTTAACCTCAACATGCACAATATTTCTTTTGTGAAACGCTGAATAGTAAGAATGTCTCCACAAGTAGAATATAACTCTAGGATTCCAAAGTTACAATCTCCACAGTTTAATATGCAATCCACAATAAATAAAAAATAATAGAATCTAAAAAAATAGTACGTCGTTCTCATGATGTGTTATGAAATAAGGAAATAACAAAAATAAAATATTATAAACATATGAATGAAAGAAAATAAATACATCTCTACAATGGTGGAAAAGGTCCTATTTATATGTCCTTATATGACATAGATAAATACATCCATATATAGATAGATATATAAGATAATAGAAGATAATTTATAATTTGTATTTATTTTATCTAAAATGATAATAAGAATCCATAAATGATATTATCATGATATTGATAATATCATAACAAAATTAACTTAAAAAAAAAGAAAAGAAGAAGTTAATTTATAGTTAGTATTTTGAGTTTTTTTTTGGGTAACGGTGCCTCCTAAATTATTTGAGCTTTCCCATTCTATTCCTTAAAAAAAAAAAAAAAAACAAGCATTTTCATTGCAACAAACCGAGATAACAAATATAAGCTTGAATAACATAGTGTAGCCACGCAGGGCTCTCTTCAAGCCAAGATTCATATGAATCCAAATTTACAACATATTAAGATAAACAAGGCAGCCTTGTTTGCGTCCCTACAAATATATCTACAACTAAAATCCATATGGGCATGCAATAAAGATTGAATATCTTCAACAAGGAATCAGTTTTTAGCTAGACAAGAATCATATTCATTAATTTGCAGCACAACTACAAGAGAATTGGACCATAACACCCCACCAGCAAAACCCGCTTGAAGATGGAACAAAATAGCCTCACGCATTGCCGTTAATAATGCAAACATAATACTCAAGCTATTTATAACCGGTTTAGCCAAAGCTCTTATAAGCTCACCAGCAGCATTTTGCACAATAACCACAACTCCAAAACGACCCAACACATTACGTACTGCAGCATCCACATTAACACAGAGAGAGCCTGAATAAAGTGGAATCCAAACTTGATTCCAAAGAGGTAGAGTCCAATTGGACATAGCTTGTTTAGCTTCCTTATATTCAACACTTAGACTTGTTGTGGACCATATTTCCAATCCGAGGACACATTGAGGGACTTCAACTAGCGAAGTTTGGTGAGCATTTTGGTGTTTGGTTAGTCTGTATGACCTCATGTGTACGCTTCGAGGCCTAATTTTGAGGATGACTCTGTCAAAACATGGAAGACCACAATAATAGTTTAAACTTTCAGAACCCTTCGCCCATCAGAGTTTCTGAAGAATGAAGATGGCTTAGGCATTCTTCATAAATGAGAAGACATGAGATATTCGCTCATTAAATTACGAGACTACATCTTCCGAGGCATTTCTAACCGAGCCTTGTTTGAGTTGTCCAAACATTCTTACATATGTCTAAAGGAACCTAAAACAGTTACCGTAACCATGATGCTCATAAATACCTTCAGAATGGTCATAACTTGCACTCTAACCATGATTTCCACATTTATCTTTAAAACGGTCACAACTTACCAAACCATGATGACCCGAACAACCTATAAATAAAAGAATAAGTAAAAAGGTGTGGATCCTTTTCTTTACCATTTTACATGCATAATTCACTGAAATCATCTATAAAGTGGTATTGACTTTAGCGTTGAAGTCTCTTTGGTAGGTACCATACTGGTGCCAAAGGTGTTCTGACCTTACCTCGACTCTTTTATAGCGTAGTCAGTCGGAGTATGGAGGAGACAAAAAATTGCAACCATAGTTTGGTGTGCCAAATAGGGGTTATCTCATAGTTTCTTTTGCAATTATACTTCTGGATAACTACACCTTTTTCTTATTCATCTTCTTCGAGTTAGGGATTTTGTCTTCGAAAATAATTTATTGTGGGTGTGATATGATGTTGAATCCAAAATAGTTGGCAACACTCATGGATGGTCCATCTACATCGATCAGTCAAGAAGAACGTCTCAAGTATCCCAAGTCAAAAACTTCACAGTTCTATTCGTAGTTTGATTCTTTCCTCACTTGGATCGAACATCCTAGACAGTCTGACCCCTTCATTCGGCAGCTTTTCCCTACATCGATGGCTCGGTCTCTGCCAGAAGGTTTAGTTCCTCCAAACCCAGATCTTATAGTAGACATTACTGGTCTTTTGTAGTATCCCCAGACTCATTCTGCTCAGCACTCGGACTTCCACCACTAGCAGGTTTGGTATAGGCTAACATTCTAGTGGCAATTTTAGAAGTGAAAGAACATCCAAAACTGGACAATCAAAATATAGTAGAAATAAGAGACAACCCTGCACCTAGATCTCAGGAGAAGAAGAGGAGCAAGACGTATGATGAAATAACCAAGGTTGCTCGAGAAGAACTAAAGAAGCAGCGGGAAGGCAGTCATACTGAAGATGATGAGTGGCTTAGAAGTTTGGTCCAAACTTCATTCTCAAGAAAAATATTTGTGATTGGTCCTCCATTTAGAATAAATTTTTCTTCCTTTGGTCTTTTTTATGGAACAAGTGATCGGAGGGACCACATTGTGAGGTATCATGACACAATGATGACCCTCGGTATTTCTAAAAACAAGCAGTAGGCTATGTTTTACAATTTCGTTTCCATCAGTTTGACAAGGCTAACTTTTTCTTGGTAGCACAGCCTCCAACTAGGGTTAATCCAGTCGTGCAACCAGCTCACTATGAGTTTTAAAGCCTAGTTTGTTTCGAGTATTCGTTTCAAAAAGCAGACTAATTTTATTTTTTTATCATTCAAAGGAATGGAGAAAGTTTGAAGAGCTATACTCAGCGGTTTAATAGGGAGGCAATTGAAATCCTATAATGTGTATGTGACAATGGAGACTTTTCGAAAGAGGATGTTGAAAGATGGACTCTTGTTCTATTCTTTGGTGAAGAAAACTTATGAAACTTTGGTGCAAGCTATTGAAGAGGCTACCAAATACATTAAGGTGGAAGATGAGTTCAGACGATGTGGGAGAGACAAAGGAAGAGATTCAAGGCGAGAATATGTATTGAATTCTGTAATGGATTCTAGAATGAGGAAGTTTGAAGACATAATAGGTCAGCAGGCAGTGAGGAAACCCTATCCTCAACTAAGAAAATCCTTGTTCTCGCAGTTTCAATGTTCTAGCAGAGAATATAGTCTAACATTCAAAAGGAAACGACTTCGTGAGGTGGCCTTGGAAGCTGAGTGAAGAGCCGAAGGCTAAGAATTTGAAAAAGTTTTGTGCTTTTCATGAAGGGTACAAACATGAAACCAAAGAATGTAAGTTCTTTGGAACCAAGTTAGAGACATTAGTTTGAATGGGGCATCTGAAGTAATTCCTACTTGCACCAGAGTTAACACATAAATAGTCAAGTGAATCATCAAATAATGTTAATGGATACGCAACAAATTTTAGGATCCAAGATAATAGGCCAATGCTTGAATTTTCAAAGAAAGATGTGGTAGAAGTAGTGAAAAGGGATAAAAAGATTGCTCAGACATGTCATGTGGATACAGTAATAGACATGCTCGAGTTCTCAGGAACCAACTAACTCAGGTGATATGAATGCCACAAAGAGGTAATTCTAGACCCTAAGAGGACAATTCGAGTGAGATTTGAATTGTCAGGCCAAAAGAAAGCGAAAATAATAAATTTTTTAAAGTAAAAGATAAGTTGTTTTGCTAGGGATACTAGTGATATGCCTGGAATTGATCCTCAAATCATAACCAACAAGCTAAATGTGGACCCGAGTTTTAAACATATAAAACATAAAAGGAGAAGGTTTGGACTCGAGAAGAACCAAGCAATTAATGAAGACGTGGATAAACTGATGGCAAATAAACTGATCTGAGAAGTGCAATGTCTCGAGTGGTTGGCGAATATTGTAGTTGTCAAAAAGAAGAATATGAAGAACTGGGTGTGTGTCAATTTTACAGATCTCAATAAGGCTCGTCTGAATGTTAGTTTTCCTCTTTCATTAATCGATCAACTCGTAGATGTCACCGCGTGGCATGAAGTGATGATTTTTTTGGATGCCTTCTCAGGGTACAACTAAATTTTAATACACCCATCGGACCAAGAGAAAATTTTGTTCATGGCAAAAAGGATAATGTATTGTTATTAAGTCATGCCTTTCGAGAATGTAGGACCTACATATCAGAGGTTGCCCATTTGTGTTCAAAAACCTTATTGGGAAGATGATGGGGGTCTATATCGATGATATGCTAATCAAATCTCTGAAAATAGAAAAATACCTCGATCATTTAAAGCTAACCCTCAAATTACTTAAAAAATATTAGATGAAGCTGAATCCAACAAAGTGTACCTTTAGAGTGTCTTTGAGGAAGTTTTTGGACTCAAAAGGGAATTGAAGTGAATCCGGATAAGATTCAAGCACTGATAAACATGCCATCCCTACGTAACAAAAAAGATATCCAGAGATTGAATAGAAGAATCACAACTTTGAACTACAACTTTTTAAGGTGCTGAAGGGATGAACCAATTTCGAGTGGATAGAATAATGTGAAATAGTTTTTTAGAAATTGAAGAAGTATCTTAGCTCCCCCCCACTACTAGTTAAGCCAAATGAGAAAGATATTCTACAACTATACATGTTGGTCTCTAAAAGTGCCGTCAACTCCGTTCTGGTTGTAAGCGATAAATGAGATCAAGTTTTACAAGTGTTGAGACCAGATTTCCCATTTAGAGACGCTATTAGATGCTTTTGTAATTTAGGCGAGGAGATTGAAGCCTTATTTTTAAAGTCATATTATCGAGGTGGTAACGACTTACCCACTCCCTGCAATTGTCCATAAACCAAACATGCCTTGGACCTCTATTAAACCTTAGGTACTAGCAAAATGTATTGATGAGTTCACCATGGGGTCTAAGGAGGCAAAAAAGAAGAAGATACAAGTCAGAATGAAGTATGTGTGTTGAGGGGTCTTCTAATGCTGAGGTTTTGGAGCAGGGATATTGTTGAAAAGCCCAGTCAGTGACTTACTATAACATTTGCTACATTTCAACTTTCTTGCTACAAATGATGAAGAATAATATGAGACTTTATTGGCAGGGTTGCAACTAATATAACAAATGGTTGCCAATTCAGTGAAGGTCTCCAACGATTCTCAACTAGTAGTAAGATACAAAAGACTTATTTGGTTAAAAACCCAACTATGGCAAGGGAGAAGAATATCCATGTTGATGCAAAAAAGCAATGGAGTTGATTTAAGGTTTTGAAAAAATTGAGTTGCAGCAGTTACGAAGTGAGAAGAATACCCATGTTGATGCACTAGAAAATGTGGTGTCAAATGAACATGTGGAAAGGAAAATGATCAATACTTATGGATATCTTGGAAGAGCAGAGCATTGTAATGCTGGAGGTCAACACAGTTCAAATGGAATATTTGGAATGGATTAAGGAAATAATGTATTATATAGTGGATGGAAAGTGTCCAAGAGATAAGTCCGAAGCCAGAAAGCTTGGGTCTAAGGTGGCACGATATTGTACGTGTGGAGTTCAATTGTACAAAAGGTCTTTTTCAAGCCCACTGCTCAGGTGCATTGGCTAAACTCAAAATTAAAAGTGATGGATGAGAATCATGAAGGTTTCTGTGGAAATCATTCCGGAAGCAGATCTTTGGCAAAGAAAATAGCACTGCAAAGTTATTTTTGGCCCACTATGGTGAAAGATCCAGAGAGATATGCTCACGAATGCGTGCCAAAAATTTACTCTAGTGCATCAATCCTATCAAAAGAACTCACTTTTGTTTCTAGTCCGTGGTCATTTATTCAGTTGGGTATGGACATTGTTAGGCTTTTGGCTCAGGCGCCTAGTCAAAAGAAATTCATCTGGTAGGAATGAATTATTTCTCGGAGTGGGTGGAAGCCGAGTATTATGCTAACATTAAAGCCTTGGACGTCGTTGCATTTTTTGGAAGAATATTGTGAATAGGTTCAAACTGCCCCATATTATATTAACAGAAACTGGATCCCAATTTGTTAGTTAGAAGTTCAAGAATTTTTGTTCTACATGGAAGATTAGAATATGTTATTCTGCACCAAGACACCCTTAAAGGAACAGACATACAAAGGCAACAAACAAAACAATATTTAAAACTTTGAAGAATAGGCTTAAGGAATTGATGGGGAAATGGGTTGAGGAACTACTGAGGGTGCGATGGGCCTACAGAACAACCATAACGGAACCAACAAACACAACTCCTTTTTCCTTGGTCTATGCAGAGATTTTCGAACTTATTATTCGAACATGAGATGACCTCCTTCACCTCAATGATGAAATGTTGAAACAAGCCCTCAACAAGTCAGAAGTAGGAAGAGAAGTTGCTGCAATCCACATCGGACAATACCAACAGATGGTAGCTCAGCATTATAATTCTTCTATTCGGCCTTGGAACTTTAAAGTGAGGGGGCTTAGTCTAATAAAGGTTTTCCAGAATACTCAAGAAGTGAATGCAGGAAACCTTGGACCCAATTGGGAAGGGCCTTACCTAGTCTCTGCTATCCTTCGGCTTGGTACATACAAACTTCAAGACAAAGATGGAAAAGATGGATTTTCCATTCAAATTCTTTCTTTGATTAATTTTCACGCTTTTACCATTTTAACAAAATGTTATCTTAGGCAAATGTTAATATTTTTATGCCATTTTTTATTGAATTTAAGCTAGTTTATAATTAATTGTTAATGAAAAGTACTTAATTATTGTATTTTTCTATTTTCAGTAAAAGAAAGATAAATGCTGAAATTACCGTATTTCTGTGCAACCTTTACTGAGAAAATCATATCTGGAGCCACACTTAGAATTTTTGTGTGATTCTAGTTTCCATTGATTTTGGATTCACTAGGCCTCAATTTTGTTAAATTTCATTGCAATTGGTTTGGCCAATCAGTGCCAGTTTGATTTACAAATTCATCAGTTGCGGCATATTTATACTGTCTCAGAAAAATGAGGATTTGAGTATCTTTCTGATGTCTAAATTGTGCGATCAATATATGCTTGGAAATATAAGACACAAAACTAACTTTTGAAACAAAAATAAATGGATTCAGAGTTCATTTGGTCATCCAAATTGTACTTGGAATCTGCTTGACTGTCATTGAAGTTAAAAAAGAAGAAGAAGTTCTATGCTTACTATGACTACATTTGTGATTGGACTGCCATGTCACCACACACCAGCCATGTGTCCAAATTTCCCAAATCACATGGCACATGGGAGGTCAGATTATTCTAATTGGAATAATATTTAGGATAAAAGGAAGGGGAATTAAAGATTGATTATGATTCCTAATGAGATAAGGAAAGTTTCTTATATCCTAGCGTGAACATGAGACACAAAATACCTCCTTACCCTTGGTGGTGGCCGGCCATATAGAGATTGTAGGAGTTGATATTGTGATTTGCATGCTATCTCTTATGTTCTCTAGGTTTTAGAGGTGCCTTAGGGTTAAACCTCTCTAAAATCTTTCCTATAAATAGATGAGTACCTTGAAGGCTAAATTCATCTATTCAGCAGCCCTTTTTCCTTCATTTTCGCATACTTTCTCTCCCTCTTCTCTCTTCCTCACCGAAACAGAGGTTTTTCTTAGGTTTTCATTCAGTTTTTGTTAGTTAATTCATAGTAAAGTTGTGATACACAAAGCAAAGTTCAAGGAGGATTCGGCCAGCGGATAGGCATAAAATGTTAATGTTTTTATGCCAATTTTTATTGAATTTAAGCTAGATTATGATTAATTGTTAAGGAAAAATACTTAATAACTGTATTTTTCTATTTTCAGTAAAAGAAAGACAAATGCTGGAATTACCGTATTTCTGCGCAACCTTTACTTAGAAAATTATATCTGAAGCCACACTTAGAATTTTTGTGCGATTCCAGTTGATAATGATTCTTGATTCACTAGGATTCAATTATACAAAGTTTCATTACAATTGGTTTGGCCAATCAGTGCCAGTTTGATTCACAAATTCAATGAATTCATCAGTTGTGTCAGATTTACACTATCTCGGGAAAATGAGGATTTGAGTGTCTTCCTGATGTCCGATTTGTGCGATCAATATATGCCTGGAAATTTGAGAGACATAACTAACTTTTTCAATAAAAATCATTGGATTAGGAGTTTATTTGGTCACCCAAAGTGTACTTGGAATCTGCCTGACGGTCATTGAAGATAAAAAAGGAAAGTTTTATATGTACTAGGACTACCATTGTGATTGGACTGCCATGTCACCACCTATCAGCCATGTGTCCGAATTTGCCACATCACATGACACATGGAATGTTAGATTATTCTAATTATTTTAATTGGAATAATATTTGGGATAAAAGGAAGGGATTTAGAGATTGATTATAATTCCTAATGAGATAAGGAATTTTTTCTTATCTCTAGTGTGAACATGGGGCACAATTTACCTTAAGATCCTTGAGGTGGCCAGCCAGTCTAGGGAAATTAGGAGTTGGAGATTGAGTTTACATGTTATCTCCTATTTTCTCTAGGTTTTAGAAGGGTTTTTGGGTTAAACCTCTTCTAAACATTCCCTATAAATACCATGCATTGGTGAAGTGAAAAACACAATTCAAAAACCCACAGCTCTCTTCTCTCTTTGCCGCACATCATTCCCTCCTCTTTCTCCCTCACGGCAGCAGCTTTGTCTTAGGTTTTTTTCAGCTTTTATTTAGTTAAATCATAGTGAAGTTGTGATACACACAACAAGGGTACAAGGAGGTTCAACCAAGCTATTGGAGGAGTCCACTTGCTGCCTTGATCATAGTTTGAAGAAGCAAAGGATTGAAGATTGAAGGACTAACTTCCAGCAGCCATCACTATTGGATTTGATTCCTTTTCTCTTTACTTTCTTGTTATTTCTTTATTATTTGATGGATAATTTAGAAATCATGTGTAACTAATCTTTCTATGACGATTGTGATGTAACCCTATTACAAGTATTTAGTTTTTAATGCATATTTAGTTTGATTCATGTTTAAAGGTTAATATTTCATTATAGGACTTAATGCTTCCATGAAAAGGTGAATTGATCTAGTATTTATATTGGCTTAGGAATAAGGAGTATGAATATGGAGAGATAATGAAATACATGTTTATAGGAATATTGCATGCCTTAGTGACAACTTTAACAAGTATTTATTGGGTTTGCATGTCTTAGGACTTAAATTTCAGTATTTATATTAGGAATAATTAAATACGTTGTGCTTGCTAGATTAGAATGCATTGAGGAATCAACTTCTAGTCACTTGTGGTTAAAGGGGGGTTAACCTATGAATCTATTTTGCTTTAGGACTAAATATGAGTAATAGTGGTGAAATCATGATCCTCGTTCTTTAAGACCTTTGATTACATACTCGCTGCTTTGTTCTCAATTTTAATATTGCTTTCTTTATTTGCTATTTTTAAATTCATGCTTGGTTATTCAATACACAATCACTCAACAAATACTCTTTTTAATTTTAATGATTTAGTTAACAATATATTTATTTTCAATACTAGAGACATTATTCCTCGTGGGATCGATATCGGTTTTCTTTTCTAAAGGAATCCACTTTATTACTTGTTGATTCGTACACTTGCGAGTTAATCTAAAATATACCACAACACCAGCCATTGGAGGAGTCAAGCTTGCTACTTTGATCATAGTTTGGAAAGCCAATGATTGAAGTTTGAAGGACAAATTCCAGCAGCTATCAACTTTGGATTTGATTTCTATTCTCTTTATTTTCTTGCTATTGAATCTATGTTATTTCTTTATTGTTTGATGGATAATTTAGAAATCATGTGTAACTAATTTTTCAATGAGGATTGTGATGTAACCCTATTACAAGTATTTAGTTTTTAATGCATATTTAGTTTGATTCATATTTAAAGGTTAATATTTCATTATAGTTCTTAATGCTTCCATGAAAAGGTGGATTGATTAATATTGGCTTAGGAATAAGGAGTATAAATATGGATAGATAATGAAATACATATTTATAGGAATATTGCATGCCTTAGTGACAACTTTAACAATGTCTTATCGGGTTTGCATGTCTTAGGGCTTAAATTTTCGTATTTAGATTAGGGATAATCAAATACGTTGTGCTTGCTAGATTAGAATGCATTGAGGAATCAACTTCTAGTCACTTGTGATTAAAGGGGGGTTAACCTATGAATCTATATTGCATTAGGACAAAATATGAGTAATAATGGTGAAGTCATGATCATTGTTTCTTAAAATCTTTGATTACCTACTTGCTGCCTTGTTCTTTAATTTTTAATATTGCTTTCTTAATTTACTGTTTTGATACTCAACAATCACTTAAAAACAACTTTCTTTTATTTTTCAAAGTTTAATTTACAATTGATTTATTTTTAAAACTAGCGACGTTATTCCTCGTGGGATCGATATCGGTTTCTTTTGAAAAAATGAATCCACTTTATTACTTATTGATTCGTACACTTGCGAGTTGATCTAAAATATACCACAACATTATCTGATTTAAATTCCAGCATTTTTGTTAGGGGGGGAGGGGAGTCGGGTAATACACATTGCGGTTTTATTTCATTTCATTTTTCCTTTCATGTGTTAAGGTCATTAAAGAAATTTTGCAGATCCAAGTCATTGGCAATTTAAATCATATACTTCTTAAGAAACCTTAAGTTGTTCTATCACATATAAGACTTTGGCAATTGCCGACCTTGATAGGCATAAAATGTTAATGTTTTTATGCCACTTTTTATATTGAATTTAAGCTAGATTATGATTATTTGTTAAAGGAAAAAACTTAATTACTGTATTTTTCTATTTTTAGTAAAAGAAAGACAAATGCTGGAATTACCGTATTTCTGCGCAACCTTTACTGAGAAAATTATATCTGGAGCCACATTTAGAAGTTTTGTTCTATTCTAGTTGTTAATGATTCTTGATTCACTAGGCTTCAATTCTGCAAAGTTTCATTACAATTGGTTTGGCCAATCAGTGCCAGTTTGATTCACAAATTCATCAGTTGCAGCAGATTTACACTATCTCGGAAAAATAAGGATTTGAGTGTCTTCCTGATGTCCAATTTGTGCGATAAATATATTCCTAAAAGATAAGAGATAGACCTAACTTTTTCAATAAAAATCACTCGATTCGGAGTTCATTTGGTCACCCAAAGTGTACTTGGAATCTGCCTGACGGTCATTGAAGATAAGAAAGGAAAGTTTTATGCTTACTGGGACTACCATTGTGATTGGACTGCCATGTCACCACCTATCAGCCATGTGTCCGAATTTGCCACATCACATGACACATAGAAGGTCAGATTATTCTAAATATTTTAATTGGAATAATATTTGGGATAAAAGGAAGGGATTTAGAGATTGATTATAATTCCTAATGAGATAAGGAATGTTTCCTTATCTCTAGTGTGAACATGGGACACAATTTACCTTAAGAACCTTGAGGTGGCCGGCCAGTCTAGGGAATTTAGGAGTTGGAGATTGAGTTTACATATTATCTCCTATATTCTCTAGGTTTTAGAATGGTTTTTGGGTTAAACCACTTCCAAGCTTTTCCTATAAATACCATGTATTGCTAAAGTGAAAAACACAATTCAAAACACACAACTTCTTTCTCTCTTTTCCTCCTCTCTAGCCCTCACAGCTACAGCAGCCTTCCTCCCTCTCCAGCCCCATGTTTCCCTTTCTTTTCTTTCCCATTCTCACAGCAACAAAGGTATTTAGTTTTTATAATTTAGTCTTTAAGAGAAAAGTTGTGCTACACAAAGAGAAGTCCAAGGAGATTCGGCCAGCATTGGAGGAGTCACTTTGAGGCTTTGATCATAGTTTGAAGAGGCTAAGAAGAGAGGATTGAAGAATCAATTTCCAGCAATCATAAATCCGGATTTGTTTTCTTTTCTCTTATTTTCTTTGATTATTTAAACTATGTTATCTTTTATTTATTTCATGGATAATTTTGAGATGATGAGTAGCTAACTTTTCTATAAGGATTATGAAGTAACCCTATTACAAGTATTTAGTTTTAATGCATATTTAGTTTGGTTCATGTTTAAAGGTTAATATTTAATTGTAGTTCTTAATGCTTTCCATGAAAAGGTGGATTGATTTAGTATTTATATTGACTTAGGAATAAGGGATATAAATATGGATGGGCAATGAAATACATGTTTATAGGAATATTGCATGCCTTAGTGACAACTTTAACAAGTATTTATTGGGTTTGCATGTCTTAGGACTTAAATTTCCGTATTTATATTAGGGATAATTAAATACGTTGTGCTTGCTAGATTAGAATGCATTGAGGAATCAACTTCTAGTCACTTGTGGTTAAAGGGGGGTTAACCTATGAATCTATTTTTGCATTAGAATTAAATATGAGTAATAGTGGTGAAATCATGATCTTTGTTCTTTATAATTTCTGAATACCTACTTGCTGCCTTGTTAATTAATTTTATTATTGCTTTATTTAATTGCTGTTTTGATATTCAAACACTCATTCACAAAAACAATCTTCTTTTATTTTTCAAAAGTTTAATTTACATTTGATTTATTTTCAATATTAGACATTATTCCTCGTGGGATCGATACAGGTTTTCTAATAAAGAACCACAATTTATTACTTGTTGATTCGTACACTTGCGAGTTGATCTAAAATATACCACAACAGACCTAAAACAAGCAAGTCTCAAGCCTAAACATAAATCGCTTAACCCAAACTGTCGGGGTTTAAATCGTGTCACCTCCGAAACTGTTAAAGGTTTGGACATGATACATTACAAACTATCGGGAAAAAGCGCTTTTCAACTTTTGCACAATGCATGGGGCTAGGTCAAAATTCCCAAACTATCGAGCCAACCTAAAATGAAACATTCTAATCCATAACTCGGAATAAAAGGTTAGAAAGTTAGTCTCTAAATGGGGCTAACTTGTTGAAAAACATTATAAATGTCTTTCTGGGAAAATTTTCATTCAGAGATTCAATATTCGAATAAATTTATAAATCATATGAAGATTAAAGTTAAAATCGAGAGAAAGATGAAATGAAGTCAAATAAATTTCATTAATTTTGGCTCCAAGCTAGGATTACATTGTATAGCCTAAACATAGAGGCTAGTTTTTTTTTTTTTTTTANNAAAAAAAAAAAAAAACAACAAAACAATCAAAAGAAAAGACTAAGTCTTAATCTTCAGCCAAAACAATCACAACTTCTGGCTATAAGGAAGGGAGCTTTTGAGTTTCTCAAGCATTGAGGGCTCCTCGGTGATAGGAGGAAGAGTAAAGGTTTATCCAGTGGTTTAGAGCTAACTGCAAGCCTCGTCATCTCCACTCTCAGAGTCAACACACTCGTCCTAAGAGATGTCCTCGAACTAGAATGACTTTCTCTCCTTATCACTTAGTTTGGATAGCTAAGTCTCAGTAGCATGATGCTTCACTTTGGCATAATGGTAGCCTCAGTAGCATGATGCTTCACTTTGGCATAATGGTATCCTCAGGTTGAGTTGACCCATGAATTCCTTTTGATTAGCTTTTTTCACTAAATCATCTGCTTCCTCGGCATATCTTCAAATTTCTCGCATTGCACTTCTTGGAGACAACTTTCTAGAGTTTGGCACGGAGAAAGTTAAGTTGTCTGAGCCAGTTCCTTTCTATCTTTTTGTATTCGAGCTTTAGGGACTCAAGTCGAGCAATGACCTCAGCTACCTTCTTTAGTTTGGAGTTTTGGTCAATGATCAAGCTTTGGGCAGTTTGGAGAACGCCATGGGTTTCTTGCATAGTTTGAAAAAGCTGAAATGAACATAAGAATTAAGTTTGGAGTTTTGGTCAATGATCAAATTTTTTTTTTTAATTATTTGAGTACATTTGTGACGGAAATCACAAATGTTGTCACAAATTACATGAAAAAATAATATAATATTCGAAATGATTCTGTGACAATGTTATATAGGTCACATTTAGATATATTGTTAATTGTAACAGTTATGTTGTCATAATTAATCCTAAAATTCAGTTAAGCCTATACATTTTGACCGAAAAAATTATAGAGGGAAATTTCCCTCCCATACATTTAGCATAATTGTGATGGGATTTTAAGCTTGCTATCACAATTGCTAATTCTATTTATTAAAAATCAAAATCCATTTAATTTTTTTCCTTCTTCCCTATTTTCCCCGATCCCTCTCTCCTTTTTCTCCCAATCAGACATGCCTAACAATGAATCCACGCAACTTAAGCCTCTTGCCGAAAATCTGACCACATTCGGCAACGGCGAGTTGACCCACCGCCCAGAAAAGAATGCCCAGCCTTTCCCCTGCCTTCCCACCCAATTTTTTGGCCATCAAACTTTGCAAATCAGTAGAAAAGTCGAAAAAAAATCAGCAGACTCATTTTTTCTCCGATCACCATATTTCAACGTGTTTCTGGTTGTGGGTGTGGTCCTTTCCCCCTATTTTGGACATTCTAAACCCGTTTCCACCCTCCATTTAACATGAATCTTCCTTATTTGATCGATACAAAGAGAGGAATTGAAGCTGCAATTTTTTAGCCATTTTTCGGCCACCAGCGGCAGCAATTGGGCAAGTTGAGTTGACTATTGTATTCTACATTCCTCAAGCTTCATTTTGATATATAAAATTGATATTATTGTTTTTGGATTCTGATTTGGGGTTTTCATATTTCATGTTAGCATCCAGATATATTTTAGTGCTACAATTTCAAGGCATTTATGTGATTATTGCAATAAAATTAGCTATTTCATGTGTCATATGTGCCTCAACTCTGAAATTGTGTTATGTTCTTAAAAATGGTGCTATTTTGCTTCAAGCTCTCTGCTGACAGTATTATATCCTTAACTTCTTTGCTAAAATAATGTCCTTTTTCCTGCTCATCTCTGGTTTTTATTGCAGTTTTTAAACCATCTTATTCGTGTTTCTTAATAAAAAGTAAAGTTGTTGCTCAATGTGTTTCCCAATAATCTTGTTTAATATTCATGTGCCCTATGCTCCTTTTGTTTCTACTAAATAGTATTTTGGTTGTCAGCCCAACCTGCTCATGTGAGACTCTATGCGCACATGCACAAATGTGAAATGCGGTGTACGAGGTGTAAAAGGATACTTCTAGGATGAAAACTAAATTTTGATCTTTCAATTGGAGTATTACTCAATTTTTTCCAACTCTTTCTTTCTAATGGCCTATGAAGGACTTCACCCTAAGTAATAAGAGACTTGACTCCATTTATGATCTTGGATATAATTAATTTTGTATTTCGGGTCTCAGTTTGTTAAAAGGATCTAAATGTGCTTGAAGGGGGAAAAAAAAGGTTTGTTATGGATAAGGAAAATCTTAGGAGAGATTTATACGGGACAATGGTTTTATAGCACCTTAGAACAAGATATGCACAAAATGACCTTTTAGTATAAGTTTAGGATGAGAGGAAATTTCATGCTGGGTTTTCTCATTGTTTAACTACCATTGTACAGAACATTTGAGCCAAGGCCTTTTTTATCACTAGAATCAAGATAAGCATTACAAGTTTATGATGAAGAAGAAATGCCATGCTAATTTCTTTATTTGGAAGAGATTGTGGAAATTGATGCAATGCTAGTTTCTTTCTTCTTTCTTTTGGTTTTAGACTGCCCGAGGACTTCTTATCCTAAAGTTTTGTTTCTTATCAATACTTTGTCTTTTTGGCTAGGGAGAGAACCTGATTGTAGCAGTTGATAAAGATATAATTGAATCCATAAAGGTAGAATTATTTATGTATATATTTGCATTATCCGTAAGGGGTGATCAATTGAACCTCTTCTTAAATATTGAGAATTTTGTCATCATATAATATTATAAATATTAAATACCTTAAATAACAATGCTTTTATTTTTTTATTTTATTTTTAATCGTGTTGTTTTCTGTTTTCCAATTTTCATGTGTTAAAATCAAATTTCTGACAGTTATGAGAACTGTCCTTGCTTGAAGAATGTTTTTAAAACCAGAATCAGTTTTTGAGTTACATGGCCAAACTTCTCATTGTTGTCATGCAGTTAGAAGAGATGATGTGAAGGCAATTGTTATCACAGGCAAGTACACAGAGCTCATTTTATCTCTTAACTCTATTTTAGAAACACTGGAAAATCATTTAGTTTTGAAGCTAATGTAACATGCTATTGGAGGAAGTGTAAATGGCATATTTTCAGGAGGCTTTGATATTAATGCTTTTGGTGGAATGCAAGGTGGACAACCAGGTAATGCTTATGTATTTACTTTTCATGTAGTCTGTAGTATAGCAATGATTAGTTTATATTAAGAAATTGTCAATGCTACTTTAGAAGGTACTTATCTGGCACTTAACATCTTAAATATGTTGATAGAAATTCCATTTGAGATTATGGTTTTAATTGTGATTCAAATGTGTGTATAATGCAATGTTGGTTAGGGGTGGGCGATTCGGTTTTCGGTCAGTTTTAAAACCGAATCGAACAAGCCAGGTCAGTTTTTTTAGTTCTTATAACCGAACAAACTGAATAAATGAAGAAAAACCGAATAAAAACCAGACTAAAATTTCAGTAGGTTTTCGGCCGATTCAGTTAGTTTGGGCTTCATTAATAGGCTATTTAGTCAGCCCATTATAGATACTTTTTATGTAGACCTGACCATTAGCAGTTTATTTCAAGAAAGCCCATTATGAATTATTTTTATGTAGAGCCCATTAGCATTTTTTTTTAAAGAAAGCCCATTATATTTAATATTTATTACTTACTTAATCTAATTTTTAAAATTTAGTTTATTACTCTATATCTAAATTCTAAACAATAGGCATAACTTACAAAATTACAAGTACAATGTAACTATACAATATACTATAAATATTCAACAAAATAAAATTCATCAAAACATAGAAAGTAAAAAACTTAAATAAAACACAAAAGCAAAAATAATGAAGAACTATTTTTTTTTTTTGGCATCTCTTAATCAATTTCTTGAATCTTTAAATGTTGGACATTGTTGTTGATGGTGGTCTTCTTAGAGGTAATGGTGGTAGACTTTCTCTTGTTGGTACACAAGCCTCTCCTAAACAAACAAACAATTAATACACATTATATTACATGAAGCTAAAAAAATATCAAAGAGGGAAACTTACAAGATATAAAAATAAAAAATAATTTTTTTTACCTAATTCAATGCTATCATAATAAAACAAATCATCCATTGGCACGTCTACGCGATGATCTACATGAACCGGAATGGCTTGCAACTAATTTTGTGAACAAACCAAAGCTCCACCATCTTTGTTCCCAATGAGCTCCAATATTCATCAAGAACACGACCTTCGGTACTAAATGCGGATTCAAATGCCACGGTAGAAACCGGAATTACATATACATCTTTTGCAATTTTGGACAAAATTGGATATTTTGTCCGATTAAGTTTCCACCAAGACAAAATATTAAAATTAGCATTCAAAGAATCCACCAATGGATCCAACAAATATCGATCCACCTCACATTTTAATTCCATAACATTTTTTTCTACTTGCATCTTTTGAAACTGTAAACTTCTCAATCTCCGACTATCACCGCTATCCTCCCCCATCACCACACATTGTTATTGGACATGGTTGATCTTGAAATACCACTAGGTCTAGTACCACTCATCTTATAGTACTCAAACAAGCGATAAAAAATGTCTTTGAGATCCATAGTTAAAGATTGTAACTTGTCAAACTCATAAGCATCTTCAAAGATCAATGAAACATAATCCAACTTGTAGCGTGGATCAAGCACACCTCCAATAACCAACATCTTGTTAACATCTCCAAGTGTTCCCTAATATTCGTCAAACTTCTTCAACATTTGAGTAGCCATTTCAGCCATCATCCCATTTTCACTTTTACTCCATTTAATAAGATCGGTGTTCATGAAACTAATCTCATGAAAGCACATAGCGGAAGTGGCACTCAAACAAGAACTCACTTTCATTGTAGCATCATAAAAACTTTTCAAAAATCTTACAAACACCCATGGATTCTCCCAATCTTTACTTCTAGGCAGTCCAATTCTTTTATGTCCATTTTCATGATCTCTAAAGTACTGCGAATACAATTGATCCTCACTTTCCATCCTTTCAAAAGCTGCCTGAAACTTCAAAGCTGAGTTAAACATCAAATATGTTGAATTCCACCTAGTAGGCACATCTAACACCACATTGCCTTTATATTCAATCATCTCCTTTCCTACACACTCTTGAAAAGTACGAAAACTTGAAGGAGAAGATCTAACATACCTAACAACATTGTGAATTTCAGAAATGCAGTTTTGGATCTCTTTGAACCCAAATCCGATAATCAAGTTAATGATGTGTGCAGTACAGCAAACATAAAGAAACTCATCATCCAATACACTTTCTTTCCTATTCTTTAATATTCTATTCAAATAATTAATTGTTACATCATTCTAAGAAGTATTTAAACCGTAATTGTAAAAACCCTCTCAATGCCCCAATCAATCAAACAATTTTCAATTTCTTTACCAATTGGCTCACCTCTATGATTTTGGAAGACACAAAAATTTAAAATTCGCTAATGCAAATTCCAATTATCATCAATAAAGTGGGCGGTAAGAGACATGTAACAATTATTTTGAATAGACATCCAAGTGTCCGTGGTTAGACAAACCATTTGCTTATTCTTCAAAAACACACTCTTCAACCTTTTTTTTTCATCCATATACAATTGCCACATGTCTCTAGAAATGGTTCTACGAGATGGTGGATCAAACTTAGGATTCAAAGCATGACATAACTTTCTAAACCCTTTCTCCCTCGACATGACTAAATGGCAACTCATCAATGACAATCATTTCAGCACAAGCTTTCCTACATGCAACTCTACTAAATGCATTAGTAGCAACCAAATTGATATTTCCACCCATACTAAGTTGGGACTTTTCACAAGACAATATTTTTTGTCTTTTATCATCTTTCCTTAAAGGCTTTTTCTTGCATTGATTCATCAAATGGTTCCTCAATGTACTAGTTCCATTCCTTTTCATATCACATGCATATACACAACAATGCCTACACTTACATCTAGGATTATTTGGATCACTAAATTTCATTTTCAAAAAATGTTCCCAAACAAATGATTTCCTATTAGAACTAGAACCTTTCTTATCTTTTTTTTAGACCCTTCATCTAATGACTCAACTTGAGTATGCCCATCAAAAAACTCTTCCATTTCATTCATTTCATCTAAATGATCTTCTTCTATCCTATTTGAAAACAATCAGACATATTCACAAACAAACATCCAAAAAAATTGAAAAACACATACAACAAGTCATAAACTAAGCATGCATACATTGAAAAACACATCCAAAAATTAGATATTTTGTCCAATTGAGTCTCTTTGCATAGACTATTGTAAAAAAACAAAAAAAAAACTGCAACAAGTAAATAGATGACATGGTTCAAGAACATGCTTATAAGTTATAACAAACTTATAACTTAGATGATTGATTATATATTTCTTAACAATTTGACAAGCAAACAAATAGCAATAAAAAAAAATTCATTAACCACAATTTCATAACAAACAAATAGCAAAGTAAAAAAAAAATTCATGATCTTAATGTCAAACCCTCAACTTCGTAGCAACATAACCACACACAAACATCAAATAACTTCGCAGCAAACAATCACGGCCTAAATTCACTACAATTCTTTGCAAAAAATAAATTCTATCTAAGAAGGAAAAATACTTACCAGTTATTTGCACTCTATAGTCTTCACTCAGTTAGTCAATCAATAGATTCAACACAGCTGGAGCAGAAAAAAAGAAAAACAAAAGTTAGTCAATCAATTCAAATAACCAAAAAGAAAAATAACAAAACCAAAAGAATTTTTAATAGTGATAGATGTCCAGCTATTTAATGTTTAGTGGGGATCTTGAAATATTAATAGTAATAGTTAAAATATTCATAGTTAAAAATTTTCGGAAACATTAAACATTTTACATAATCGGTCACAAAACCATTAAACATTTTTTCGGCAAAAATTAATTCGACGCATTTGAAATGATAATCCAAAAGGTTGGTAATTAATAATCCAAAGGGTTTGAAATTGATGAACAATTCAGCAAAAATTCATGAACCTTCTAAACTATTAGTGATAGATGAACAGTTCAACAAAAAAAATAGATGAACATGTTTGAAATTGATACCCGAAGGGTTCGTCGGAGTGTCAAAGACAGAGGTGTGTTGTTCGTCTACAAAGATGTGCCATCAGAGAGGTTTGAAAATAGATGAACAGATGTTAGATGAATATTTCAATAAAGAAAAAACAAAAAGATAGATGAAGAAGAAGAAGGGTTACCCGAAGGGTTCGTCAGAGACTCAGGATAGCCGTCTCCGGTTGTGCTTTGGGGTAGCCATTGCCAGTTGTGCTTGTTATGGAGGGAGATTGATCGGCAGAGAGCAATCAGGGCTCGGTTTCAGGATAGAATAGCTAGGGCAGGCTGAGGCTTAGTGAGATTGGGAAGGGTGGGGTGAATGAATATGGATGGCTGAGATTTAATCTCAAAAGGTGAGGTGTCAAGATCGTAGGAATATTGAGATAAACAGGTCCAGTTCGGAAAAAATATTGCTGAAAACCAGTCACCGAACCGACCAACTCAATCTTTACTTAATCCTTAACCCAACTGGACTAGCCATTTGTATATAACCAGGACGAACCGAATTAGGCCGGTTCGGTTGGTTCGACCTATTTTTGCTCACTCCTGATGCTGATGCTTTTTTAAATAATACTTTGGAAACATTGTTAAATCTGTTATGGAAGTAATAACTATAGAAATTTTGTGTATGTTTGTGTGTGTTGAATATAAAAATGAGGGAAGGGGTTGTGAGGGGTTATGTTCAGTTGATGAATGTCTATCTTTTCACTAAAGCATTTCATGATCATGTATGAACTATGATTTACCATATGGACACTGATTTTAATTTATTGGTATTTAGTTCATGTTTGGCTTGATTTCTTTTTAACATGTATACATGCTTGCTCTGAAAGATTTCTTGATGTTAAACATAACCATTCATGATATGCATCACTCTTCTTCTTTTTCATATGTTTTTTTTCTTCTTCTTACATGCCTTTCAAGTAACAACATTTTTGACCCTCTTTGCTTCTTTCTCATCCTTTTGTCATTGTCATTGATATTTTAATTTTGCAAATTTCATGGATATCTAATAAGCTTTGAATTTGTTCTTGGATCATCATGGCAAGGCATTACACTATGAGGAAAAAAATCGCTTGATCATTACTCGTATGCACAAAATACTTCAACTAACCAGTTGTACTTTGGAGGCTGAAGCACAATTTATGTAATACATTTGTTGCATTTATTAGTATTTAGTACTAATTGGGATACATCCGATTGTATTGGAAAATTTATCAATGAAGCATATAATAGGACAAGTGCTTCAATAAAGAAATTTTGAACCCTTTATATGAAATATGTTAATGTTAAAGGAATTTGAAATTGTTGTTTATCTTATATTCTATTTGAATTATACCATTTACTGATCATATTCAATGGGCTGTGTTTATATGGAAGAGGCAAAATATTTACATTGAAATGGTGTGAGCAAAAAAATAGTGAAATAAAAACTATATGACAAACTGTATCTGGAAAAAAAATGAAAAAAAAATGATTATGACAGTTAGTTGTCACATATGATATATTGTGACAAATAGAAAAATATGCCAGCGTCACTGAATAAACTAGTGTCGGAGGGGGTTGTCATATAAGATGTTTTTGTGACGAGATTACATGTCACAGTATATTTATTGTGACAGCGTGTTGGCACAAGACTGTCACAGTTGATATGTTGTGACAGCAAATGTCTAATTAAATTTTGTTTTGGGACGCATTAATTTCGGTCACACTTAACTTACAGTGACGACTTATTGTCACAAAACCATCACTAATGGTTCATCTGCGATGGACCAAACTCCGTCTCTGAAAGCCTTGCCGAAGGTGACTCGCCGGTATGTCAGAACCCCATTAATATTTGTGACCAATGATGATGTCACAGTTAAGCAGTTTTCTGTCACGGAGAACAGTAAGTGGTCACTGAAACTCTTTTGAGTCGGGTCTAGGCGTGTGATGGATTAGTGTCCATCGCATGAAGTGGTATCAGCGACAATTCTGTCACATATACTACGTTTTGTGAGCAATTTACTTCCATCACAAAAAGTCTTTTATTTGTAGTGAAATTATGTACAAATTAATTAAAAAATATATAAATAAAATAGATAACTAAAAATACTTTCTTTATCTTGATTGGTGTCATTGCAAATTGTTTCTCTATGAGCGGAATCTAAAAAATTTATTAAAGAAATAAAAATAATATGTCATTATAAAATATAAAATCCCAATATAACTAACATTTAAAATAACAAATATATATATATTAAATTATATATTTCGCAAACAAATTATAAAAGTAGCTTTATGGGGAATAATTTCTTGGCACAATGCAAAGCAATCATCATAGTACTCATGGATGTGAAATGGGAGAGGGATTGATTTAATCCAATTTTGGGAACATATTGCTTCTACCATTTTTGGAGTTAGAGAACTTCTATATGGATCTAAAATACGACTCCCAGTGCTAAAAGCCGACTCCGAAGCTATAGTAGACAATGGAATAGAAAATACATCCCGTGCAACCTTCGACAAAATCTTGTATTTTACAGAATTCAACTTCCACCAATCTAAAATGTCGAAAGAAGCGTTGTCTTGATCTTCCTCCGGTTCCATCAAGTACCTATCCACCTCTTTTTCATATGGTAGCCACTACCCAATCTCCTTTTTTTATACTCCTCAATAAGAACATCATTAAAAGAATTTTCCTTCCCGATTGGTTGAACATCATTTGAAGCTTGAGTGGTAGGACTTGAAAGATTTGAATTTGATGATGCACCCGCATAAAACTCAAACAATTTATACAAAGTAGTTTTCACACTATGCATTGGGATATAGCTTGTCAATAGAAAATTGGATAAAACCAAGTCAAGTATCAAAAACATGAGCTACAAATAACAACTTGTTAAACTTATTAATTGACCCTAATACTTATCAAGTTTTTTTTTATCTTTATCTCCCATCCAAGTTAATAGCAATTGCTTCATCTTTGATAATTCAAGAAAAAATTAATTTGAATTCACTGTCAAAAAGGAACTAAATGTAAGGGTAACATTATAAAATGTCTTCAAAAATAGAACAAACACACGTGCATTCTCCAATCCAATGGTTGAGGTGTAAGCTCTTCAAAATAAGAAACATAATTTTCATCCTCCACTTGCATCAAGTTAAAAGCCAATTCAAAACTTACATCCGGCCTCCAACATCAAATAGGTGAAATTCCATGTAGTTTTCACATCCAAAACCAAAAGTTTTTTGGACTCTATCTTTTGTTTCTTAACACAAGACAAAAACTAATTTAACCTAGAGGGCAAGGATCTAAAATATTTCATGGCTTTCCTAATGGTATCAATTGACTTGTCCTGCTTACTTTCCATCATTCACAATTAAATTAGTGATATGTGTTGTGGTATAATTTTGATTAACTCGCAAGTGCACCAATCAACAAATAATAAAGTGGATTTCTTTGATTAAGAAAACCGATATCGATCCCACGAGGAATAATGTCTCTAGTAGTGAATTTAAATTAATTGTTAAACAAATTAATAAAAGTAAAAATAGTGTTGATTGATTGATTGTTGTGTAGCAAAACAACAAATAAAAGAAAAGCAATTGTAAATTAAAGACAAGGCAGCAAGTATTTTAATTCAAAGTTTTGGAACAAGGATTATGACTTCACCACTATTACTCCTATTTAGCTCTAATGCATGATAGATTCATAGGTTAACCCCCCTTTAACCACANCACCCCCCCCCCCCCTAACCACATGTGACTAGAAGTTGATTCCTCAATGTATTAGAATCTAGCAAGCACAAGGTATTTAATTATTCCTAATCTAAACACAGAAATTTAAGCCCTAAGACATGCAAACCCAATAAGATCTTGTTAAAGTTGTCACTAAGGCATGCAATATTCCTATAAACATGTATTTCATTGCCCATCCATATTATATCCCTTATTCATAATCCAATATAATACCTATATCTATCCACCTTTTCATGGAAGCATTAAGAACTACAATGAAATATTAACCATAAACATAAATCAAACTAAATAGTCATAATAGGGCTACATCATAATCCTCATAGAAAATTTAGTTACACATCATCTCTATAATATCCATTAAATAATTAAGATACAATATCGATTAAATAACAAAAAGAATAAGAGTAAAGAATCAAATCCAAAGTTGATGGCTGCTGGATTTTAATCCTCAATCTTCTCCTCTTGGCTTCGACAAACTATGTTCCAAAATCACAAGGTTGACTCCTCCAAAGCTGGCCAAATTTCCCCCTTGATCTTGGCTTTGTGTAGTACAACTTCTCTATGTGAGAACCTTTAAAAATTGAATAAAATTCTAGAAAAACTAACTTTGCTGTGGGAATGGAAGCACAACAGCCATGAGGACTGTGTGATATGTGATTGGTGGTAGGGAATGTGATGGATGGTAGAATTGATGTAGAATGAATTGTGTTTTCCTCTCAAAGTTACAATGTATTTATAGGAGAGGTTTAGAAGAGGTTTAATATGTAACATAATCTCAAACTCCCATAATTCCCCTCTCTGGCCAGCCATTTCAAGGGCATAAGTGTATTTTGTGTCTCATGTTCACACTAGCATTTAGAAAACATTGCATATCTCTTGGGAATCAAATTTAATCTCTAATTCTCATTCTTTTTATCCTAAATATTATTCCAATTAATTAATATAATTAGAATAATCTAACCTTACATGTGGCATATGATGTGGAAAAATTTGTACACATGGATGGAGTGTGATGACATGGCAGTCCAATCATAGATGTCATCCTAGTAAGCAAAAATACTTCCTTTTATATCTTCAATGTCCGTTAGGCAGATTCCAAGTATATTTTGGATGACCAAATGAACTTAGAATTTACCAATTCTTGTTGTAAAAGTTATTTCTATATCTTATATTTCCATGCATATCTTCATCACACAAATTGGACATCGTAAAGACAGTCAAATTCCAATTTCTCCGAGATAGTGCAAATCTGCCTCAACTGTTGAAATTGTTGATTTTGTAAATCAAACTGGTACTGATTGGCTGAACCAATTTCAATGAAACTTTACAGCATTGAATTCTAGTGAATTATAAATCTTTTACAACTGGAATAGCACAAAACTTCAAAGTGTAGCTCCAGATATTATTTTCTCAATAAAGGTTGCGCAGAAATACAGTAATTCCAGCTTTTGTCTTTCTTTTACTGAAAATAGAAAAATACAGTAATTAAATACTTTTCATTAACAATTAATTATAAACTAGCTACAATTCAATATAAAAAGTGGCATAAAAACATTAACATTTTATGCCTATCAATATGAGCACAACATTGTACGTGAAAAAACTTACCATCTAATACATAACCATCCTTCCAACTGTTCAATCTTCTCCTCAAAAATGCAATGGCACTATTGCTTGAGGTGGAATTGTTCATGGTAATGGTGAAAACCCTCTCAATGGGCCATGTTATTAAACAAGACTCAATGACCTCCCAATGGTTTTGCCTTTATGATTAGAAATTTGACAAAAATTTAAAATCCTCTTTCGTAAAATCCAATCGTCATCAACAAAGTGAGTAGTGAGCACCAAATAATTAACTTTTGGATTGAAGACTATGTGTCCGTAGTAAGGCTAACTCTAACGTTATTGTTGACAAAGAATCTCCTTAATTTATTTTTCTCATCCAAATCAAGTTGATAAATATCCTGCGCAATAGTTGTGTGAGATGATGGGTCAAACTTTAGGTTAAACTTTTGTAGAAATTCTCTAAATCCCTCCCCTTCCACATGTGTAAATGGAAACTCATCCTTGATTATCATCCTAGCACATGCACATTTACACGCTTCCTTATTAAATGCTTTAACTTGAAGACCAACATATTTACCATCCTTTTGGCCTTTAAAACTAAGAATCTTTTGGTTAGGGTCATCCAAATTAGAACAAAAATACTTACAAGAATTCAAGTGTTTCTTCAATGTACTGGTTCCATTTTGTTTAGAATCACTTGCATAATCCTTGCTCCAATATTTACAAACGCCTCTATCACATCCATTGATCTTTATCCTTCCAAAGTGATTCCAAACCTCCAAAACATGCCTACTTATTTTCTCTTTGTTATTTGTGGTGGTGTTAGTAGAAGAGGGAGACATTTCAAACACATTAGAAGCGGAAGGAGGTTGTGGAGAACCTACTGAAATTGGTGGAGGTGGTGTACTAGAAAGAATTGGGCTACCAACTGTGTCGATTGATGTGGAGTTTCAAAATTAGAAGCGACTGACTGAGACTATTCCATTTACATTCAAATTTTCACAATTCAACACATCCATTTCATTCAAATTGAAAGCAAACACAACCATTAAAACACAGTACATCCATTTTATTCAATTAGAATCACTGCATCATGCTTAATAAAATAAAACAGTATAAAGAATATCCTTACCTCTGTTTTATGTTGGAATACAAAATTAAACTACATCGAATCCAAAATGCATGGAATCATTTATTATTGTCTTGACAATTTGCATACAGTATAGATTTAATTGTCATTTATTATTTTCTACAGTATAGATTTAATTCTAACTAATTTTTTATAATTTCTTTAAAAATAAAATTGAAAAGCTTTTTTAAGAAAGTGCAAACAATTAAATACTATTTTGGTAAGACATTTGCTAACTCAAAATTTTTTTCTCGTGATTTTCTTGATTCACATCCCTTTTTCTTCCAAATCTAGCAAATTAAAGAGAATTTAGCACAAAGAAATGGATTAGTTACTAGTTAGTATTGGAGATTTATTTTCTTCCAAATCTAGCAATTTATTTTTTCTCCTAAAAAACTTGAATTGCAACACTAAGAGATTGTCGCTTGGCTTTAGAATCTATACGTTTGGTGAAGCACCATTTTGATCTAAATACTTGGATTGGTTTGTTATCTTCATTACCTCACAATTTCTCCATCCTTACCCAAATTCCTTCTCTCAAAAGAAGAAAACCATTTTCGGGTCAGTAGTTAAAAACTCTTCAAACAAAACAAACACCAAAACCACTACAGCTTAATTTTTCTACCTCCATATTTTATTCTTTGCTTTTCTATTTTTTTAGATCAAGTGACAGATGGACGGACTTGGCTTTGAATATTTTGCTGAAATAACTAGAGCAATCATTATATGAAGCATGTTGAATCATCGATTTCCAATGACAAAGGAAAAAGCAAAAAGAAAAGGAAGAGAATAGCCTTCCTGGTTGTCGATTCCCTGAGTTTCTAACGGCAAAAGAATTGTTGATTTTTCTGATGGCACCTAGCGGTGAAGAAGCTTTAAGCAAGAAGAAAAAGACTAGTAGCTGAGCACCTGGCAATGCAGCGGTGACTCTGGATTAGGGCTCGGGCAGTCGGGCTGTGAGGCTGTCAAATGGGAATGAGAGGGGGATTTGGAAAATTTAAAATTAGGGCTTGGATAAGATTGGGAAATGGGATTTGATTTAGGGAAATCATACATGAATTAATTAGAAATAACAAAATATTAAAATAATAAATAAGTTATTTTTATATTTTTAATAAAATTAAAAATATAAAAAAAATAACTGGTTGGTTCGGTTAACTACTGGTTTACGATCAGGCAAACCGACATTGACGGCATGTAGAAGTGGCGGTCGGTCAACCGATTCTCCGGTTGCAGGTGGTTGAAATTTTTGGTCGGTCCGGTTTGGTCGGTTGGTTTTTTTTAGTTTAGCAGTTTTTTGCACAGTCTTAACGGTTCGTATCAGCATGAAAAATGAAGCGTTTCTATAAATAAACATCATTCCAAATTGGGAATAGCTCATACATGACATGTGGATGGCTGGCGAATAAGGATATGATGGCTCAAACGAATTATCCAATTAAGTTATTAGTGTCTGAACCTATCCTCATAGTGATAATTTACTTCACGAAGTGGAGGCTAACTAAGGACTATATTTCCACTCCGATGACACATTCTCAAACTTCAAGTATGGAAGTTCAAATTCTAAGCATTTTAGTGGTTGTTTCTGAAAGACGAAGAAAGCTTTAGGCATTTTTCATAAATGAGAAGACATAAGATATTCGCACCAAATTTTGAGACTGCATGTTTCGAGGCATTTTTGACCAAGCCTGTTTGAGTTGTCCAAATGTTCTTACACATGTCTAAAGGAACCAAAACGGTTATTGTAACCACGATGTTATAAATACCTTCAGCGGTTACAACTTGTATTGTAACCATGATGCCCATATTATCTTTAAAATGGTTATAGTTTACCAAATCATGATGATTCGAACAACCTATAAATAAAAGAATGAGTAAAGAGGTATGAATCATTTTCTTCACCATTTTACATACAGAATTCACTGAAATTCTCACTAAAGTGGTACTCATTTGAGCGTTAAAGTCCTTTTAGCAAGTACCACACCGGCGCCAAAGGAGTTCTGACATCACTTTTACTCTTTTGTAGGCGTAGTCAGTGGAGTACAAAAGAGACAGAAAATTGCAACCACATGTGCTGCATTATCTAATAACCATTGTTCCCCATAAACTACATTACCATGTACTATATTATTCCTTCTATTCCAAAGATACCAAGCAATCCAAGCAAATCGTTCCCTTTGGAAATGAGAAAACTCAAACAACACCCAAGCACATACTATAGAAAAAGAATCAAAATTCCATTTGTCTCGTAAAGGGAAAAAATCCAATTCTTGCCAGATTAATTGAGCTTTAACACAGCCCCACAATTCATGTATCACAGTTTCAACGCCATTAGAGCATAAAGGACATACATTACTAACATTAAATTGTTTTCAAATAAGGGCTTGCATACATTGTAGTGCCGAATGACATGAGCGTCATAAGGATATCTTAACCTTATTCAGAACAGCCAACCTCCATAAAACCCTCCTTCAAGAAGCTATATCACTTGATTCTCCAATCAAAGCGCATGTACTATTATAATTGCATTAAATTCCCTTAGATTATAAAAAAAAATAAGCAACAACATTCTAAAATGCCAACTCTGTCATATAAGTCTCAGTAATGTCACATGCAAAATGTCATTTTCCACAAATTTGAGAGGCAATTTTGTCCCAAGAACTATTTCCTTCTAAATATAATCTAAAGTAAAAGGAAAAAAAAAAGAATTTATAAAACTTAAAGAAGAATTTAGTTTGTTATGATTCAGGATTTTGTAATATGATGTTAAGATATTTTGTAAAAGGGGATGAGAGACTGATACAGCGGAATCAAAGTTAAAAAGCCACCAAAAGCTAGAATAAGTAGGCCAATCACCACGAGAATTCAAGCTTAGATCGGCACTCACTTGACTCTCAAGACTCAACAATATAATCTAAGCCAGACTTTGTTCAAATGATAGAGAAACCGTGGAAAAGATTTTGACAATAAGAAGGATTTTTGAACATTAGGGCTTGAAAGGGTCTCTGTTATTTAGGGAAGAAGACAGAGGCTGTTATTTTACATTTTTTTTATGGGTTTGATGTAACTTTTTGGTTTCTTTTTACTTTCAATTTTCCCATAAAATCGTACTTTCTCTCTTTTCTTTTTTCTTTTCTAATATGAAGGTTGAATTAGGCTGTTTTAATTTGAATGAAATAGGGGGAGTATTTATTATATGATATGATATTTGAAGCTTTAGATAAGGAAAATATGATGAAAATGTAAGCAAAAAAGTATAGCAGGTCTAATAGGTGCATTACCTCATTCCACAGCCAATTGGGTGGGTTTATGAGAATTTATTTTCCCTTCTGGTTCTGCTGCACAATGAAAATGAATGAGAGAGAAGATGAAGTTTTTATTTTATTTTAAGAATAATATTTATATATAATTCCATGGCTGATTGGGTGGGTTTGTGAGATTTTTGTTTCATTTTGGTTCTGCTGCTATGGTCGACTTGGTGGTGGGTTTATGAGGAATTTTTTCATTTTGGTTCTATTTTTTTCTTTTTTTTTTAGATTTTAGATCCACAGGAACAATGAGGATGATGATGGAATAGAACCTCCTCTCTTTTGGTGGGATTCATGGATTTCAATAGGAGAAGAAGATGAAAGCAAGAATAGATATAAAAGAATAATAAAATGGAAGCGAAATGGGGTTAAAATGACTGCCTTGACAATTTTGCTCCTCAAAATTATGAAAATACAAAATCACATAATGAGCAGCGACATTTAACAAATTATATTTGAGGGAATTAATAATTTGGAGTGTTGATATCTATTTTTCTATAATACAAATACGTCATCATAATTTTGATAGCACATGGGACAATATGCGAGCTTCAGAAAAATTCAAGAGCTTCAAAAAAAATGCAATTCTGACATTCATCGGATGCATCTCTTCTTGGCTAAATCTCTAGCCACAAATCTTTGTCTTAAACTTTTCCATTTAACCATTGGGATAAGTTTAGTATGAAAAATTTATATTCAACCAACAAGTTTGCATTATATCGACAATTTAACCCCATTATGTACCATAAATGTCACATTATCATTAATCGCATCTAAGTCAAAATTCGATTGCAAAATATTAATGCTTCTCAATAATTATTGAATCCAATTCACCACTTATATCAGATTCATGTTCTACAAAAAAACTTAATCATCATATATAACATGTCTGCATCCCCCTTATAACCTTCTTAAAAGCACATCGTTACCAATTACATAACCTGAACTCCATGTCTTTCATTTATGGGTTCATCCTTATTGAACGAACATACTTCCATTTCTAAAGCTCAATCTCTCTTGGTCCTTGACCAAGATCAGTGCCACTATCATCTTCAAATATATCCAACTTTGTCTAACTCAACAGTACTGGTGGTATGAGATTATAAATAACATATGGAACACTTAAACCCAATAAATGACCACCAATGGTCTTAAGATCCAAAATCTTGATAAGGAAATTATAAGTTTTACCAAACTTTCACAACCTTATACTCGAAAAATGAACTAGGTTTCTCATTTGACTTCAATTTATATGCTAAAGTCTTCAAAACCTCATCCCACAAGAAAATTCTGGTAAATATTTCAGCATGCATCGCTCTGTATCCAAAAGTGTACGACTTTTCATCTCTAGCATTATATACTATGTGTTATTACCACATTCCTACAAATACCTTTTAGATGGTTCAAAGTTCCTACCAATCTCGTTAAACGTTATATAGTATCAACTATCTTTGTCATACTTCATAGCTTTTATCTTCTCTTTCTTTTGAAGCTCTAATTGACCATCTCAAAATGGATGGAGCGAAAATTCCACAACCATCAATGTAAATTAAAAACAAAATATATCCACATACCAAATTTCTTTTTCCAACTTCAGCAGCAGTTTATATCTTTTCGATTCAACATCATATGGAAAAAGTTGATACCAAAAATAGTAAAAGTATCATTTATAACTAATCTTTCAATCTCTTTTACAAAAATATGGCTCAAATATTTACTTCACAGCAGAGAAGAATTATCCTCAGTTATAGCATATTTAAGAGTAATTACAAAAACCACAACATCGAACAATTCAAGTTACAAAATACCACATGAAAACACTTACCCAATCAAAATAATTCCTTAATCCAAAAAATACCACTTTAATACCAAAATGAAAAATTATAATCATTTATATTTAAAAATAAATATAAAAATGAACTAACCTCGTCAATAGAATATAAAAAAATTCATCCAACTTTCATAAATGTTGACATTCACTCAATGTTGGTTGGTCTAGTCGAGCTTGTTAATTCCATAATGAAAGCATTTTGCTTTGTCTCTTTTTACCCATATGACGATCTTTTGATCCAAAAAAATCACTTAACTGGTTGAGTATCGATTTGCCTATTATGATATATTTTAGATCAACTCGCAAGTGTACGAATCAACAAGTAATAAAGTGGATTCCTTTAGAAAAGGAAACCGATATCAATCCCACGAGGAGTAACGTCTCTAATTTTAAAAAAATAAAAAATTGTTAACTAAATTAACTAAAATGAAAAAGAGTGGTTGTTGAATGATTGTATATTGAGTAACCAAGCATTAATTTTAAAACAATAAACGAAGACGGCAATAATAAAATTAAGAATAAGGCAGCAAGTAGGTAATCAAAGATTTTAAAGAACAAGGATTATGATTTCACCACTATTACTCATAATTAGTTCTAATGCAATATAGATTCATAGGTTAACCCCCCTTTAGCCACATATGACTAGAAGTTGATTTCTCAAAGCAATCTAATCTAGCAAGCACAACGTATTTAATTATCTCTAATCTAAATATGGAAATTTAAGCCCTAAGACATGAAAACTCAATAAACCTTGTTAAAGTTGTCACTAAGGCATGCAATATTTCTAAAACCATGTATTTTATTGTTTATCCATATTTATACTCCTTATTTCTAAGCCAATATAAATACTTAATCAATCCATCTTTTTATGGTAGTATGAAGAACTACAATAAAATATAATCCTTTAAACATGAATCAAACTAAATATGCATTAAAAACTAAATAATTGTAATAGGGTTGCATACAATCCTCATAGAAAAATTAGTTACACATTATTTCTAAATTATCCATCAAACAATAGAGAAATAAAATAGATTAAATAGCAACAAAGTAAAGATAAAAGGAATCAAATCCAATATTGATGGCTGCTGGAATTTATCCTTCAAACTTCAATCCTTGGCTTCTCCAAACTATGATCAAGGTAGCAAGTTTTGACTCCTCCAATGGCTTGGCCGAACCTCCTTGTACCTTGCTTTGTGTAGCACAACTTTACTATGAATTAACTAAACAAAAACTGAATAAAACCTAAAAGAAAAGCTTTGCTGCCATGAGGAAGAGAGAAGAAAGAGAGGTTATGCGGCTAAGAAGAGAAAAGGGTTGCTGAAGAGATGATTTTAGCCTTCAAGGTACTCATATATTAATAGGAAAGGTTTAGGAGAGGTTTAACCCTAAGGCACTTCTAAAACCTAGAGAATATAGGAGATAGCATGCAAATCACAATATCAACTCCTACATTCTCTACATGGCTGGCCACACCAAGGGTAAGGATGTATTTGTGTCTTATGTTCACACTAGGAATAGAGAAACTTTCCTTATCTCATTAGGAATCATAATCAATCTCTAATTCCCCTTCCTTATATCCCAAATATTATTCCAATTAAAATAATTAGAATAATCTGAACTTCCATGTGTCGTATGATGTGGCAAATTAGGACACATGGCTGGTGTGTGGTGACATGGCAGTCCAATCACAAATGTAGTCCTAGTAAGCATAGAACTTTCCTTTTTTATATCAATGACTATCAGGTAGATTCCAAGTACACTTTGGGTAACCAAATAAACTCTTAATCCATTGATTTTTGTTGGAAAAGTTATATCTGTGTCTTATATTTCCAGGAATATATTTATCGCATAATTTGGATATCATGAAGACACTCAAACTCTCATTTTCCTGAGACAGTGTAAATCTGCCCCAACTGATGAGTTTGTTGAATTTGAAAATCAAACTGGCACTGATTGGCCGAACCAATTGCAAAGAAATTTTACAGCATTGAAGCCTTGTGAATCATAAATCATTAACAACTAAAATCTCACAAAAATTCTAAGTGTGGCTTCAGATATGATTTTCTCAGTAAAAGTTGCGCAGAAATATGGTAATTCCAGCATCTGTCTTTCTTTTACTGAAAATAGAAAAATACAGTAATTAAGTATTTTTCATTAACAATTAATCATAAACTAGCTTAAATTCAATATAAAAAGTGGCATAAAAATATTAACATTTTATGCCTATCAAATACCTCCATATTGAACTTTTGCTAGTCCCTAGCAAAGAAAGAACTAAAAACACAATTCCTATAAAAACAAATACCTTGATGAAGTTGCCTCAAAGATTGCATAATCATATTAATTCAAAAGTAATTTCAAAGTGATCATGCATCTCAACACCTTATCTTTTATTCAACACAATGATTACTTTCAAGTGTGTGTGAAATCAAATAATACATTCAATGTCATGCATTTGAATAAATCTACATTAAATAGAGTATGAAAATATGTACTACCATATGCTTGACATAATTAAATAGCTCTCCACTAATGTAGATCAATGCATTACCTTGAATCAATAGGACTTTATAAGCTTGTAATGTAAAGGTTAAAGGTAATGGTTTAGAAGAAAGAAAAGGATAAGAAATAAAAATTCAAAGCAAGAAAACTTATGAATAATATGCTTATAGATCTTTTGTTTTCTTCTTTCAAACACACTTTTTCTTCTTCCCTTCCTTCAAACTTCACATCACATTGCTCTTTTTTCTCAGCGTTTTTTTTTTCTTTTTCTTTTATTTTTCCCGAACATATATATATATATATATATTTTTCTTTCTTTTTTTCATGCCCTTGCTCAAACTTCTTCTTTTTTCAGCATTAAAGAGACATAAGCCATGCTTTCACCAACATCAACCACCCCCAAATTATGTTCTACTTTACTCCACCAAATACAAATTTATAAGCATATATCCAATTTCAACATAAGCTCTCTTTAATAAGTGTATAGGGTAGAAAAATTATATTTAGGTTTAAAAAGGTAAGTCAATGTCGTTTCAAGAACAAAAAGGCTCTAATATGCAATCAATTTTGCATCCTAAAAATTGGCTCAAATAAGGTACTAACGAAAGATATCTCAAAGGTAGGCTAGAAAAACTCAAATGTAAATCAAAAATGGCCTAAATCATATTCAAAGTAATGCATCTCTCTAGGATTTCGCCTCAAGCAATAATCACGCAAGTTCTAGAGTTCACAAAAAATAATCACTCTAAAATAATGCAAATCTTCTCCAAAATACAATCTAAATCATGCATATTTAATAAAGTGCTCAAAATAATATTTGAAAGTAATAACATGTGAACTTAACTTTAGCCATTAGAGAATACATAAAAACAATTCCACTACCTAAGAATCAATTTATTCACAACCATATTCATATCATAGGCTCATCAAAATATAAAAAACAGCACCAAAAACAAAAAAATTCCAGCAACAAAGTAAAATTTGAAAAACTAAATTAACAACGTAAAAACTAAAGAAGAAAACATAAAACAAAGAGAACCCACTCCCAACTTTAAGATAAACATAGTCCTCGATGTTCAAAACAAAGGAAATATAAATAAAAAGTAAGGGTAAAGAAAGCTCCCCCATTTGGTGAAATGCAATGAGATTGCATATTTCGTTGCTCTTTGAAGCTCCTTGGCCGATTACTCCTACTCAATTCTCCTTTGATTTTCTCTTCTTTGATACGTAAAAACATAAAACAAAAATAACTAAAAGAAATTAAAAATTAATTAGAACTAAATACCTTTAAACTTTGGGTTGCCTCCCAAAACGCACTTGTTTCAAGTCTTTAGCTTGACTTTCTTGTGGAGATCATCTTGGTTTCTTTCTTGGGTTGCCTCCATCATCTTGCATCCCCAAATCTGATTTTTCTCTAGGAAATTTGAGTCTTCTAGATGTCATTGGTTCATACATGTAGAACTTTTCAACCCTAGAACCATGTCTTAACTTGAGAGTACCCTTGCAAACATCAATTTTAGCTTTGCTTGTAGCTAAAAATGGACGTCCTAAAATAATTCCATTACTTTCATGAAATACCACAAAGTATACTAAGAAAGAAAACATGCCCACTTCCACTCTAGTATTCATGGCTATTCCCAAAGGTTGGATTTCACTTTGGTCAGCCATGGTTACCGTCATAGTGGTAGGTGTTAGTTCCAAACCTAGTTTCCTTGCAAAATTAATATCCATAACATTAATAGAAGCACCCAAATCACATAAGCAATTAGGAAATTTAGTTTTATTAATGATGCAAGTGATCTCAAACCTTCCTTTATCCTCCATAATTTGAGTCATTTTATTTTTATCCTCTCGTTTTATTAAAAAGGATTTATCCATATAAAATATCTCTTTAGTTTGCCCATCGTTACTTAGTAGTTCCAAAGTTTTCTTTTCCAAATTTATTCTAGTCCTACTAATAGCTAAGAAAGGCCTACCAAAGATCAAAGAAGCATTAGGATCTTTCATTTTTATGACTTTAAAATTCAGCACATAATCAAGAGATCCTACCTTGACATTTATATTTTCCAATATACCTTCAATTTGCACAGTGTGTTGTCACCCAATATAAGATCATCGTTGGTCGAATGCAGCCACTTGTAACCTAAGCTCATGCAAATAGAAAAAGGCATAATGTTAGTAGCAGCACCAAGGTCACATAAAACATTAGAAAATTTAACATTTTTAATTTTACACTCAAAAGTAAATTTTCCTGCATCTTGTAGTTTCTTTGGAAAATCTTGGCACTCCTATCTTTTTAACCTCTCTTCTTTTAATCTTTTCCTTTCTTCTTCGATCGCTCCAATATTTTCCATGAATAACTTTTGATCGAAGTGAGTGTATCCCTCATACACTTGATTTGGGCCATACATGGGATGAAAGTCATCTTCATTAAAAGCACTACTTTCATATGACTTATCCCATGTTTCCTTCATTCCTTCATTTGTAGCTTCTTTGAAAATAAGATGCATGGGCATGTCTACTTCTTCACTATCCTCACCAATATCATTAGAGCCTATGCTTTCCTTAGCACTTTCTTTAATACGCTTGTCTAACTCCATAGCATCCTCTATCACTATTTTGGCCACCATTTTCCTTTGTATGGAAATATCTTCTTTTTCCGAAGCTTTTGTCCTTTTTACTACTCTTTTTCTGTCACTATTCTCATTGAAGGTCCAGCTATCTTCACTTGGATCCTCCTCATCATACAATGCTGCAAGTTCGGCCTCTATCTCGGACGAAGTTTGGTGATTTTCCTTCTTGGTCAATTCTTCCTCTTTGTTTTTCCCCAAGGTGGTTTCAGTTTTTGCTTGAATTTCCTTCTCTCTAGCATTTTGGGACTCCTTTTTGATTGGGGATTCTTCCAACTTCCTTCCACTTCTTAGTTCCATTACTTGGACAACTTCCTTTGGATTAACTTCAGTTTGGCTCGGAAAGGTACCCATAGGTATTTTGATAGCTTGAGCAAGTTGCCCCACTTGCATTCCTAGTCCCCTTAATGCTGCGTGCATTTCCTGCATATGAGCACTGTAAGTTTCATTCATTTTAGTCATAGCTTGCTCAAGTAAAGAAACAATATGAGATAAAGGAGGAGTCTGAGTTTGAGTTTGAGAATTTTTATTGAAGTTTGAGGATTGGAATTGTTGGTGTTGTTGAGGTGGGACTTGATAGATTCCTTTTTGTTGTTGTCCTCCTTCAATGTTGGAATTGTCTCTCCATGAAAAGTTTGGACGGTTTCGCCATCCTGGATTGTAAGTGTTGGAGAAGGGATTGTTGTTGCTATTGCCTTGTGGGAAATTCCCTACAAAGTTCACATCGTTAGTTTCATTAGAATTTTCTAAATGGCAATATATACTTTCATGATTATCCCCACAATATTCACAACAATTAGAATATTGGAAATATTATTTATATTGTTGGAACCCAAGGTTTCAAGTTGCTTTGTAAGCATTGCAACTTGACAACTCAATTTATCTAACTTATCCTCTCCATGGACAGCCATGGTCTTCTTAAGGTTTTGACTCCTTTCACTTGCTCATTGTGAATTGTTGATTGTCGTCTCCTCCAATAGGTCGTACGCATCCTCTTGGGACTTATTAAGTAAAGC
This sequence comes from Ochetophila trinervis, assembly GCA_003254975.1. NCBI lineage: Eukaryota > Viridiplantae > Streptophyta > Magnoliopsida > Rosales > Rhamnaceae > Ochetophila > Ochetophila trinervis. The sequence continues at coordinate 66,423 of QANX01000912.1, read as the reverse complement.
ACCACCTGCAATAGCATCCACATTATTTCTTGTTAGATTTAACCCATTATAAAAAGTTTGGACTTGACTCCAAATGGGCATCCCATGGTGTGGATTCCTAATTAGTTCTTTTAGCCTCTCCCAAGCTTCATACAAGGACTCTCCATCAAGTTGGTGAAAAGTGTTTATTTCGTTCCTAAGCTTGGCGGTTTTGATAGGTGGGAAAAATTTGTTTAAAAACTTAAAGGCTAAGTCATCCCAAGTAACAATACTCCCAGAGGGTAAAGATTGTAACCAACTCTTGGCTCTATCCCTTAAAGAAAACAACCTAAGTTTTACAGCATCCTCACCAATCCCATTGTATTTCACTAACTCACATACATCACATAAATTCGATATATGTTGGTTAGAATCCTCACTTGGTAACCCTCCAAATTGGTAATTGTTGAGCATAGACATGGTAATAGGTTTGACCTCAAATCTAGGTGCATCGATAGGTGGTCTCCTAATACATGACATATTCTCAACCCTTCTAGGTGCAGCATAATCCCTAATGGTCCTATAACCTTGGTTAATCGGAACTTCAGGAACTACGGGGTTACCTTAGTTTTCCATTGTTTCTCTTTCGGTATATCTAAATAAGGTCTCTCTAACTTCGTCTCTCCTTATTCTCTTCAAATCTCTCTCATAAAATTCAGACTCAGAGTTGTAACTCATAAAACAAATAAACGAAACTGAATAATTAAAATAGTAAACTAAAAACACAAACAGAAAAAAGAAACAGCAACTATTATTAATTGTAAAAACTGAAATAAAAAAACTAAATAACTAGAAAGAATTAAAACTAAATGCAAATAAAATAAAACTAAAAGTAAACACAAAAATTAAACAAAAAGCAATACCAAACAGCAACTAAAAAAATTAAAACAGTGAACAAATTACTTAAAACAGTAAATAAAACTGCAGTATTTTTTTTTATTAATCAAAAGATTAGACAAGTAAAACACACAACTAAAATCAAAAATTCAGTAATGAAAAACCTAAAACAGCAAGCAAAACAGCAAACAGTAAGGAAAAACAATAAACAAAACATTAATTAAAGTGCACTAATTTTTTTTTTTCAAATCCAGTTTTCAAAATATATACATTTTTAAAAAAACTAAACTAAATTAGAACCAAACAGTAAACTAAACAAAAATTAAAAACAGTTAAAACCTAAAACCGAAATAAAACAGTAAGCAAAATTTTTTTTTTAAACAAACCGCAAACCCTAAAAACAAAAACACAAAAATTAAAACTTATCTACTTCGATTTACTCCTTCTTCAAACTCAAATTGGATTGCTTTGGATCCAAGAAAGCTTTCCGAATTGTTGTTCTTGGATGGTTAAAACTGGACCTACACAAAACAAAAACATAAAAATAGCAATTAAATTAAAAACAGTAATTTAATTAACAAACAATTTAAAATCAAAACTATAAATAATTATTCCCCGGCTACGGCTCCAAAAACTTGTTGTGGTATATTTTAGATCAACTGGCAAGCGTATGAATCAACAAGTAATAAAGTGGATTCTTTTAGAAAAGGAAACCGATATTGATCCCACAAGGAATAACGTCTCTAGTTTTAAAAAAATAAAAATATTTTTAACTAAATTAATTAAAATGAAAAAAAGTGTTTGTTGAATGATTGTGTATTGAGTAACCAAGCATGAATTTAAAAACAATAAACGAAGACAGCAATAATAAAATTAAGAATAAGGCAGCAAGTAGGTAATCAAAGATTTTAAAGAACAAGGATCATGATTTCACCACTATTACTCATAATTAGTTCTAATGCAATATAGATTCATAGGTTAACCCCCCTTTAGCCACATATGACTAGAAGTTGATTTCTCAAAGCAATCTAATCTAGCAAGCACAATGTATTTAATTAATTATCTCTAATCTAAATACGTAAATTTAAGCCCTCAGTAAACCTTGTTAAAGTTGTCACTAAGGCATGCAATATTTCTAAGCCAATATAAATACTTAATCAATCCATATTTATACTCCTTATTTCTAAGCCAATATAAATACTTAATCAATCCACCTTTTCATGGAAGCATTAAGAACTACAATAAAATACCTTTAAACATGAATCAAACTAAATATGCATTAAAAACTAAATAATTGTAATAGGGTTGCATACAATCCTCATAGAAAAATTAGTTACACATTATTTCTAAATTATCCATCAAACAATAGAGAAATAACATAGATTAAATAGCAACAAAGTAAAGATAAAAGGAATCAAATCCAATATTGATGGCTGCTGGAATTTATCCTTCAAACTTCAATCCTTGGCTTCTCCAAACTATGATCAAGGTAGCAAGTTTTGACTCCTCCAATGGCTTGGCCGAACCTCCTTGCACCTTGCTGTGTGTAGCACAACTTTACTATGAATTAACTAAACAAAAACTGAATAAAACCTAAGAGAAAAGCTTTGCTGCCATGAGGAAGAGAGAAGAGAGAGAGGTTATGCGGCTAAGAAGAGAAAAGGGTTGCTGAAGAGATGATTTTAGCCTTCAAGGTACTCATCTATTTATAGGAAAGGTTTAGGAGAGGTTTAACCCTAAGGCACTTCTAAAACCTAGAGAATATAGGAGATAGCATGCAAATCACAATATCAACTCCTACATTCTCTACATGGCCGACCACACCAAGGGTAATGATGTATTTGTGTCTTATGTTCAAACTAGGAATAGAGAAACTTTCCTTATCTCATTAGGAATCATAATCAATCTCTAATTCCCCTTCCTTATATCCCAAATATTATTCCAATTAAAATAATTAGAATAATCTGAACTTCCATGTGTCATATGATGTGGCAAATTTGGACACATGGCTGGTGTGTGGCGACATGGCAGTCCAATCACAAATGTAGTCCTAGTAAGCATAGAACTTTCTTTCTTTATCTTCAATGACCGTCAGGTAGATTCCAAGTACACTTTAGGTAATGAAATTAACACTGAATCTATTGATTTTTGTTGGAAAATTTAGTTCTATGTCTTATATTTCCAGGCATATATTGATCGCACAATTTGGACATCAGGAAGACACTCAAACCCTCATTTTCCAGAGACAGTGTAAATCTGCCGTAACTGATGAATTTGTTGAATTTGTAAATCAAACTGGCACTGATTGGACAAACCAATTGCAATGAAATTTTACTGCATTGAAGCCTTGTTAATCAGGAATCATTAGCAACTAGAATCGTACAAAGATTCTAAGTGTGGCTCCAGATATAATTTTCTCAGTAAAAGTTGCGCATAAATATGGTAATTCCAGCATCTGTCTTTCTTTTACTAAAAATAGAAAAATACAGTAAGTAAGTATTTTTCATTAAAAATTAATCATAAATTAGTTTAAATTCAAAATAAAAAGTGGCATAAAAACATTAACATTTTTTGCCTATCATTGCCTCCGGGTCAAAATGTCCTCACATTACCAACTTTATTACACATAGAAGAAAAATATCAATTTAGCGACAATTCTTACCATTTATGTCAAACTTGGCAAACCTTTTACCAATTTCCAAAAAAGAAAAAACTTTTAGGCACTGACAACTTCAAAGATTCTTCAAAACGGATTCATTCTTATCATGCTTCAATATCATCAGTAACAATTGTTTAAACAATCTCAATCTTCACACAACTTTTTAGCTTTGGAGTGGTTTAATTTATAGGCTTCTTCAATGGAATTATTTACAAACTTAATCCAATTTTAACTAAAATCAAATTCAAAAATTCCTATATATAACAACAAACCTCATTTTCAACTAGCATGGCAAATATAGATAGAGTATTTCTGAATGCTCACAACTGCGGAAATGACAAATATCAACAACATGCACATCTCAACAGGATCATGCATTAGCTCATTTCTCGACCTCCAATTTTTTTTTGTTCTTAAAACAAAATTAATCACTAGGGCTCTCTGATCACAAAAGAAATCCATACACAGGTAAGAACAATTAATTAAACGCCACAACTAAATGCATTGAACCAATTACCAACAGGGTAAACAAGAACCTGCAGTTCATGGCATTTAACTAACTTCCTTCACCAATCTAATCATCCTACCAAGTAATTAAGCCACCGACATGATGAATTAAGTACCCGTATGGAACTTAGTATCAATTCAATTCGGGAGAAAATACATTGACAATTTCATGATATAGTCAAGCTAAGTCTCACGACAGACAAGTACTTAATATTTTTATACCACTATGCCAATTTTTTTTAATTAATCAAAAAATATTATAACAATTTTATGATATGGACAAAAAAAGTTTCATAAAATAAGTATTAAATCTCATGACAATTTCATAGTTTAGACATGTCAAATTTTACGACAGGCAAGAATTTGATCATTCTTCACTACTATGTCAAAAATTTGACACAAAATCCAATCAAGGGCATGCAAATAAAATTACCTTTAAAAAAAGAACAATTTTAATAAAATAAATTAAAAATGAGAAAAAATGTTTTGCCCACTAAAATTATAATTTCGTATGAAATATATATTGACAATTTCATAGTTTGGACATGTCAAACTTTATGACGGATAAAAATATAAACATACGGCACTACTGTGACAAATTTAAATATAAAATCATTGAAAATGACAATATCATTAAAAAAGTAATATAATAAGGTCATTTTTAACAAATAAATTAAATTGGAGAAAAATATTTTTTGGCCATTTAAAACCATAATGTAAAATAAAATAAATTTTTTTTTTGGAAAAACTTTATGATGACATCAGCAAACCATACGTTGATGTCATATGTCTTCTACCTCTAGCCGAGTCAAGACTAACCTAGTTTGCAGACCCATGGATTACCGCAGCTCGCTTCACAACCCAATCGGTTTTATCTCATTTAGCCTCCATTTTTGTCGTCGTTTGCTGGGTTTTGATCCTCATTCAATTTTCATTCGTAATCCGGGACCAATTCGACCAATTATAATAGAAAAACACAAGCCCAAAAAAATAAACTTTCGACAATATTCAAACCCAGTTTTTGATTTCTCAAGCATTCATACCGAAAGCAATCAGTTAAAGTCATCAAGCAAGCTCAATATGAATGCTTGAGTTAAAGCCATCAAGCAAGCTCAATATGCACCATACGACGAAACCCAAACAAAATTTTAATTAATTTCTATCTCAGATCTCAAAAAAAAAATTTCAACTGTGTAAGAAACATTCATGATCCAATTTAATAACATAGATCTATTTATTGCAACCAAATAATTCTAAAGGCTTCATTTAACAACATATACCCTTGGTCTCGATCAAAACATCAAATTATACAAATCCACAAATTTTCACAATATATAACTCAAAGAACATGACATGCATACAACTATTGCAGTGGTTAAAAAAAAATATTCACGAGGACATAGAAATAATATGCATACAGATATTCCAGATCAATTCCAAGAAATTGCTAATCAATTTACATGATTAAGAAATTCAAAATATTTATTGTAATAGTTCTATTATACATACAACATATTGAATATACATGAACTAGCTCTGATACCATTATTAAAATTTAAATAAACATATTATGAAATAATACACATAAATGCAGCAGATAAATTATTATCTCATCTAGATCTCATGTTATTCAATAGCACATATCAATTTATCATTCATCATAGTTTGATTGAAAGTTTATGCAATTGATTTTCAATTGTTGTAGAACCTACAAAACAATAACCAGGTTATAAAGACCACTATGAAATCAACATTCTCAACCCTTTCAACCCTCTATTCTTTCTCATTATGTTAAAAATAATATGTATATGTAAAACAATGGCCCTCATTTCATATATATAACCCACACAAAATAATAATATAAGCTATAATAATAATATATAGAAATAGAGATGAGTCCAAATTCTAATAGAATTCTACTGAGAAAGAGACATCAAGTTCCTTTGGTCTAATGAGCCCACCAAATAATAAAGAAAGAGTGATTTAAATGAACCTCATNTCATTTGGTCTAATGAGCCCACCAAATAATAAAGAAAGAGTGATTTAAATGAACATTACTATAAATTAAACAATGTGTCCAATTCCATTATTAGAAACATTGAAGTCTAGTAAGTGAGTCCACTTGATTATGCCTAGACTACATAATTATTCTAACATTGTTCTATACTACAGATACATCATCATAATTTTGATAGTACATATGACAAAATGTGAGCTTCATAAAAATTCACGAGCATCATTGCAAAAAAGCTTAATATTTTTTTAAATTTGAAAAACAAGTGGGTGGATGGTTTTATCCATGATAAAATTTATAGTGGGTGCAAGGTGCTAGAATTTTTTTAATTTAAAGTGCAGAGTGCCAATAAAAGTTTAAAGTGCAATGTATCAATTTTGATAAAGTTCAAGATGCATAGGTATCAATTTCTCTTATTATTATTATTATTACTAGTATTGTTGTTGTTGTTATTAGGATTACTCCTAAATTTTTCATCATATTTGCAATTTATACATTAATCTTTACATTTAGCACCATAAATTTATGAACTTTATGAACACTATTGCTTGAAGAAAAAAACTTAACACTGTTTATTACATGTTGTTAAAAAGCACAAGCTCCGTATGCCAAACCCATTCTTTTTTGGATCTGAAAAGAAAAATGGGAAATTGAAAAAGGCTACACATCGAGAAGGAAAACAAAGCCACCTGATCTGGCGATAATGGAGACCCATTTGCAAGAATAAATGATGCCGAAATTTGAGTTAACCATTTCTCTCTCCCTCTCTCTATCTTCAAATTCCTCTTTCTAAAACAATTTTGACTTTCTCTCTTTAAGAAAAGTCTGAACTTTCTTTCCTCTGAAAGTTAAAACCGAAATTGGTTGGGTTGATGAATCGGGTGGATTTGATTAATGGATTTTCCAGTTTTGCCTTTGAAATCTGAAGAAGAATGGAGTGGCATGTGAAGCACATGCTTTTTAACATCATGAAATAAACAGCGTTAACTTTAGCAACACTGTTTATAAAAGGTCAGGGTTTATGGTATCAAACACAAAAGTCAAAGGATAAATTGCAAAATTGGTAAAAGATCAAAGGGTAATGGTGCAAAAAAAAATCTTTAGTATTATTATTAGGGTTAATTTCATATTCCCCGTTTAATGCTTTAAATCAAACCCTGTAATTTGAAAATTTAACAAAGACCTCTGCTATTAGTGAAAATCTATTAAACTTAACAGGGCAAGGGTATATTACTCATTTAACCAAAATGGTATATTATTTTCTTTTCTCTCTCCTTTGACCTCTCATTTTTTATTTTTTTTCAAAATCGAAAAACCCTAGCCGGTTGCAAGTTTCCCTCTTGTGAGAATTAAGTAAGCTTCATTAAGCTTCTACACGTGTCTCTCCACGTCAGCTCAAGTTAGTTAAATAGCTAATCATTATGTTAGCTAGGAAGTTGTAAAAAGTTGTTTGATTAATAGCTCACATGTGATATACGTGTTATCACATGTATCAGTCTTGTTGTGTATATAAACACAAGAACATAAACTTCTCTTGTACAATAAAAATTTACATAATCAATATACAAGTTTTCTTTCTTTTCTCTCTTTCTCTCATACTCTGTTCTTCAGAGTTCTTCAGTTTTCTTATTCCGCAAGCAACAATTCTTTCATGGTATCAGAGCTACAATAACTGTAGCAATGGAAAACGCAGAAATGAGTGATTTTCAAGCTCGCATCTTACCTACTGTTGATCCTACAGAGACTTGATCAACATAAACAACTCTGGTAAGCAAGATCTTGATCACAGTTTCACCGTTTCCGAGTTCAATTCAATCTTTAGATCCTGGAAATTACTTGATCTGGAAGACAGAGATCCTAGCCTTGTTAATTGGTAACAAATTAGATAAATTTGTTTTGAAAGATGAACCTCAATACATGGAGACAATACTCGTATTACAGTGTGATGTTGATAGTGAAGTTCTTCAAAACTTTACTATTGAGCAACAGATGTGGATTTTACAAGGTCAACTACTTATTGGTTGGATTTTTACTACAATTTCACAATCAATTGAAAATCTGGTAAGTGGTTTAAAGTCATCAAGGAAAGTCTGGAAGGTACTGGAATTGAACTTTGCCTCAAAGTCAAAGATGAACCAAATTCAGATGAGAGTTCAATTGCAAAGTACAAAGAAATGGGCATTAAAAGTTGCTGATTATTTCTTGAAAATGAAGACTATGGCAGATTAGTTAACAGCAGAGGGTGGATTCATCACTGAAAATGACCTTGTCTCGTGTCTTTTTGGAGGACTTGGCTCTGAGTTTGAGATGGTGGTGGTGAATTTAATCACAAGGTCGACTCTACCAACTCTTAAGGAGGTAAAGCAGCATTTACTTTACTATGAAAGTAGACTTGAGATTTTGTGCACCACTGCTATTGTTGATCTTGGCACACAATTCACTAATTTTGTTAATTTAGTGAGCACTAAACCGAAATGTCAACTATCTAAGTTAGATGGTGATACACAAGGAGAAAACTATGAAAATTCAAAAATTGATAACACAAGCTCAGGCACATCAAATCACAATTCACAGAGTGTGTACAATACAAGTGTGTCAAATCAAAACTCACCTATGGGGCAACGAACTGAATCAAAGGAGTCCTCTTTTAGACAATTTGGTAATAGTGGAGGTTTTGACAAAACAAGAAACAATTTCGAACGAAGAAACAAACCTGGTAGACTACAATGTCAAATCTGAAAAAAGCTTGGACACACAGCTGATGTGTGTTACTTCCAGTTTGGAAATCCTATTAACCCTGTGTCAACTCTTCTGTTTTGCATGTTAGCAACTTGTTACAATATTCTGAATTTGCTGGGGTTCAACCATCACATGTGAACTATATAGGATAGTCTAGTCAAGCAGCTTTCAACACAGGTGGATGTCAGTTCCTTCAAAGTGGAAGTTTTCCTTCTCAAGATATGCTAACTAGTTTTCCAAATTTTGGAAGTCACTTCTCGTCAACTGGCAATCCTCACTTCAATGCTCAGTTTAATGCCTTGACTGCTCTAAATTAGTTTTCTTCAAACTTCACAGACAAGTCACTAAACTCTACTGCTTTAGCTACCAATTTCATAACCCCAATACATGTTGGTGATCCAAGCTGGTACTTGGACAGCGGAGCAACAAACCATGTTGTCTCGGACAATTCTCATTTACTTCAGCATGTTGACTACAATGGTAAGGGTAAACTCTTGGTAGGTAATGGATTAGGAATCAAAATTACTGGTGTTTGTCATACAGTAATTAAAGGTTCTTTTGAAAATTTGATTGTGCTTAAAGATATACTAGTTGTTCCTACTATTGTGAAGAACTTGCTTAGTATATCTAAGCTTACACAAGATAACAATGTCAGTGTTGAATTTCAAACTAACTCATGTCTTGTTAAGCATAAGCAGCTGGGAGTTCCAATACTTATAGGCATCCTTGAAGAAGGTCTCTACAAGCTGGAAGTGCCAATTTCAAGTCGTTCAAGGCCAGTTCAATTCTCTTTAGCAAGCAATTCAGCAAATGGTTCAACACTTGTGAAAAATAACTTCAGTCTCCACAACAGAAGCCACTGTCTACTACTACTACTGTTTTTCAAAATAACAACCTTGAGTTAGTAACTAAGCAGTATAATTCTTGTTCTCAAGTTCTGTCTGTAAATAAGTCAGAAAGTAATGTGTCTTTTGATACTCTACATAGAAGATTTGGACATTGTGCCTTACCTGTAATCAAGAAAGTACTGAGTCTATGTAATTCAAAAGTGGATATTAAAGCAAATAACAATGATTCAGTTTTAGATTTGTCTTTCTATGATGCTTGCAAACAAGGAAAACAACATTGGAATCACTTTTTAAAAGTTGAAACCAAAACTACATCACCTTTAGAACTTGTACATTCAAATTTGTGGGGTCCTTCACCTACTATTTCTAAAGAAGGATACAGATACTACATAAACTTTGTGGATGACTTTACCAGACATACTTGGATCTATCCTTTGAAAACCAAGTCTGAAGCATTGCAAAGTTTTATTTCCTTTCAAACTTTAGTTGAAAAGCAACTTGGTTTGAAACTAAAGGTTGTTCAGTCTGACTGGGGTCATGAGTACATAAGTTTTGTACCTTATTTGAAGCAGCATGGCATTGTTTTCAGACACTCGTGTCCTTATACTCATAATCAGAAGGGAAGGGCATAAAGGAAACATAGAAGCATATGGAAACTGGACTGAGTATGTTAGCACAAGCCACTATGACACTTGAATTATGGTGGGAAGCCTTTGAGGCAGCAACACATGTCATTAACAGGCTACCATCAGTAATTTTGAACTTTCAGAGTCCATTTTAGAAGCTTTATAATAGAATTCCAGAGTATGATAGATTAAAGGTGTTTGGTTGTGCTTGCTTTCCATATTTGAGGCCCTTTCATACTACAAAGGTTCAATTTCACACAGAAAAGTGCACTTTCATTGGATATGCAGAAGGTTACAAAGGCTACAAGTGTCTACATAAATCATGCAAGGTTTATATTTCAAATAATGTTGATTTCAATGAAACTGAATTTCCTTTCTCTACTAGTTCACATTCTACTACAAAAAAAAAATGGGGGTTTTGTGACAGCAGCAAATTAGTCACAAGGCATAGTATATGTGACAGAATCGTCGCTAAAATCACTTTATGTGACTGGTAAAAATCCATCACATGGCGGTCGCAAGAGGTCCGACACAAAAAGTTTAGTGACCATTAACTGTTCACCTCATGACAGAAAACCGACATTGTGTGACAGGTTAACTTCGTCACAAATATTCTCACTCACCGGAAAGTTACTGCCGGCAAAGAATCTGAGATGGCATGTAGACCGTCACAGATTAACCATCAGTGACGGTTTTGTGACAGCACCCCGTCACGGTAAGTTAAATGTCACCGAAATTAATTCGTCACAAAATAAACTTTAATAACTATCATTCTCTGTCACAATATAACATTTGTGATGGTCTTGTGACTGTCGACCGTCACATTAAACATACTGTGACGATCTACATACTGTCACTTGTGAAAATAGTGATGTAATGCATTGATTTCGTGTCGGTATGAGCCGTCACAATATAACATCTATGACGATTTTGTGAAGGTAGACCGTCACATTAAACATACTGTGACGATCTCTTTACCGTCACAATAAGAAATTTTTTTATTTTTTTTCCAGATACGTTTTTTTAATTATTTTTTATTTCAGTAATTTTGTTTCTTCCATACAAACAGCCCATTGAATATAATGAGTAAATATACAATTCAAATAAAATAAGTAGTCAAACAACACTTTGAAATTCATTAAACATTAAAACATTTGATATAAAAGTTCAAAAAAATTTCATTGAAGCGATTGTCCTATTACATGCTTCATTAAAAAAAATTTCAATACAAGGCAAACAAAAAAAAATAAAAAATTTTACAAATTTATCATACCCACGACAAACAAGGCAAAGCCAATACCCAAGAGCTTTGAATCAACTCCCATTCCCTTAATTATACTCAAGATCTTTATCTTCTTCTCCTCCTCTATGCCCTCTTCCTCCAGAAAGCTTTCTGACACCATATACATTTAAAATGTTTATATTTATCTTATACATATACTTTTGTTGAATGAGAATTGTCCAACTAGATTATATTGTTATAGATACCAGAACTTAAAAAAATAAAATATCATTACCTTCCTGATTAACAGAGTTTAAATATTCACCAATGAATGCCCTGTGAGATGAAGTCTCTGCCCTATTTGATCATGCACATAATGGACAAAAGTTGGAAGATCATATGAAACCAGTTCATCCTACGACCATTCGCAGTAAGCCTTCATAAATATACAAAGACAATATTAATCAACTATTAATACTCATAATGGGATTAAAAGCAATAAATAATTTGCAAGACCATCAAAGTGAAGTTTTACAAGATCATGGTTTGTTTCTTAATGACCAAAGTGAATAATAGTATGAGCATGTTCCAGATGAAGGAAATGCAAAAACTAGGATTGATCACCATGGGAAATACATAACATATATTTCGGCCCTGCAATTTAAAGGGGCAATGCAGGCAAAATATTATAAATGCATGTTCATCTCATGCATCTAAGAACAACTGAGGTAAAAGAAAACATTAAATTATTTCTTCCTCATTCCCACAGGTTAATCCTTCAATTCATTGATGGGGATGCAACATTATCTGGTTTAATTGAAATCAATCAGGCAATGCAACTAAGACTCATCCATAAAGTGCATATACACCAACTAAGAGATATATATTGGGGCTACCTATAGCTATTACCTGCAAAGAAAACCAAATTCTCATTGAAGAAACCTCATATATATCCTATGAGGTCTTTCCATAGAGCCTTTGCTACTTTCAGAAAGGACAACAAGAATAAGGACTCATAATAAAGGTGAAGGGAAAAAAAAACAACAAACTCATATGCGTTTGACATATAAGAATCCAACCAAAGAATATCCGATGCTAGAAAAACTGCAAGTTATAAAACATTTCTCAAATTATAGAAGTATAATCTAGCACTCACACTCATGTGAAGCTAAAGCCTAACAACCACAACAAATTTGAAAGGAAAACTTACACTTTATCAAATAGATAAGCTTTTCCATGTCTGCAGTGAAAAGACTAGAGCACGAGAAAAATACAGGGTTAGAATGTTTACCAGTCATCCTGATGCCAGAAAAATATAGTTTAGATAAAATGTATAACAAGATAAATGTTTATGCTACAGAAAATTTAATGAAAGAAGTGGAACATACAATTAATAAATAGAACCAGAGTTACCATATTAAGAAACCTTTCAAACCCATTAGAAAGGAATTATAATCGTATTATCCCCTTCTCCAGAACAAGACTGCTTCATCCTTTTCTCTATATTTGCATTGTTGAACTATGACCAGGAGACTATACCTCTAAGTTATATAAGTGCTAAATGCATAGTAGATAGCAAATTCACTTTGATGACCATTAGTGGATGGTTTGTTTTCTTTTTCTAATTTTTGATATATTGGGAATGAGATTAGGCCAGTTCAGTTGGATAAATTTGAAAGGTTAGTTGGTGGTTTAGCTATTTATAGTGATAATGGATGGGGACAGATGCATTACAAGGGTGAGTCAGTTTGGTGAGGAAGCCACCAATTCTATACTTGAAACAGACTGATTGCTTTTCAAGTGTAAGAATGGGAGACTGAAAGTTTTTCATATGCTACAAAATAAGAGAACAACCTATTAAGTATATAGAAAATGAGGGACTTGAAGTTGCTTCTAATGCAGTTGATGTTAGAACAAAACTATTCCAGGCCAGCCATACATCAAGACCCGCCAATCAATCAATATACAAGCCAAAGCAAATTTGATGATTACCCATATGTTCACCAAATTAACTTTTTCCACTATTATACATACACAAGTAGATTTACTTGGTAGCTGACTCTATTTATATTAGGTTTGTAATAATTTTGCAATCATTTACAATATATAGTGGAAAATAACTTCTATATCCCCCACCCAACCATGCATCAATAGAGAGGAGAAATCATATACAGTTTAGATAAAACAATTTACCCATTTTATTTTCTTATAATGACGCAGCATTGAACATTTCCTTCCATCTAAACCATTGATTATCAAGTACAAAATTAAAGTTCTTACATTTGCAATAATAACACAGTGCGCATGTTTTACAACAGGGGTCTATAAACAACTATATTTGTGATTCGGCAACAACTATATTTTAACTGTGTAGCGATTTAATCGTCACATATTTTTGTGACGAAACAAACTCGAATAACCATGTCCCCAAAATTGTAAAGCAACTGATCTCAGAATAGAAGGGTGAAAGGAAATACATAAAAGTGTACGTAGAAACAAACTTCCAGCATTCAGCAACAATTTTCCAGGTACACTTTTATCTCTTACCTAAAAATATAGTCTACAAAATACTACTACATACATCATCCAGTTTCATGTTATCCCCATAAAAAATAAAAAATAAAATGTAAAAGTTAATCTGAATATGTAACTTGTCTGCTTTGGCTAATATGTCTTCCACAATAATATGTCTGCTTTGGCTAATATGGCTAAAAAAATGCATGCACGTAATGCCAGCAAAAATTATGTTTCATAAGTTTCAGTCCATTTTATTTTTTTTCCCCCTCTTTTAAGTTTGTGAGAAAGGGAAAGAGAGAAGCAATTTCAGAGAATAACGAATTTTAGTGCCCGTATGTTTGAATATGTAACTTGTCTGCTTTGCCTAATAAGTCTTCCACAAGACTACTACATGGCTAGAAAAATGCAGGGAATGCCAATAAAAGTTCTCTGTTTCAGAAGTTTCTGTCCTTTTTTTTGTGCCTTCTTTTAAGTTTGTGAGATAGGCAAAGAGAGAAGCAAATGTAGTGTCCATGTGAAGCAAAAAAAATCCTAAACAATTTTAACAAAAAATAATACTGCACCAATATTAATTCCAAAAAGTGCCAAGTTAGAAGTATCTCATACTGCATATATTTAATTAGCAAAAGTCCCTGAGGATGACAAACTTTTCTTTTTCGATGTTCTTTCTGTCGCGGTTCTTGATGTTGTGACTTCTGTTCGTGTTGATACTTCTACAAACCCCTCAATCGAGCTTGGGGGAATTGACGTGATTATTTATGATCCCGTGATTGACAAGGAAAAGATGTAATTAATTTTTTTTTGTTCGTATCAGCTTTGAACCAATTTTGTATCAGAACTTTATTTTATGAATGAAAGATTTCAATATTCTAATTTTGTGATGTGTTGGTCCTTTCACTTTTTATATTTCTTAAGAAAATATAAAAAGTATATCAATCCGTAGTTGATGGGGAAAAAAGTTCTTGTTGCCTTGGTTCAATCTTGTGTCTGCTCATTTTATTTTTCCACTGTCTATTTTTAGCATGACTAAACTTTTGGGTTTACCACCATACAAGAATAGATGAGCCCCGTGTTGCAATTGCAGTTCGAAACTAAGTGGTCCGAGACCACTTTTTTGCCTTTATTAGGCAGTTTGAATTGTATCAATTCTGCCTAGCTTGTCATTTTTTCAATCTGAGGTTGGCTTGTCATTTTTTCAGCCACTCGTTTGGAATTGGATAAGTTTCAAGTTTTAATTGTCGCAATTTTTTTGGCAGAAATCAAGGAACTTTAATTGTTGGATATGCATTAATTGCCAAGAATATTTTTGAGATTTGGATATTTATTATCTTCATAATTATTTTCCTCATGAATTGGAAGAGGTTTTGGCTTTTTCATCCAATGATTTTATCGTTGATTTTTTATCTTGGTTGTTTCTTCAATTTATAATAGCTAATGTGTTTGGCCTTACCCAGCCATTCCTATGCTTCAACATTTAAAAGTCATGAAATTATCATCACTAGTATCTTTGTTCCATTTATGTATTTTGAACAAAGGATTTGACGGTGATGCCGGCGCTAATGCTTTCATTGTTTTCTATCAGTTGACTAATTTTTTCCCCTTCTTTGGTATAAGTGATGATGATTTCAGGGGTGTTACTTTCCACTTCGATTCAAGATAACATCCTACTGGGGGTAACTTTGGGAAAGCGTGTGCAACTGACTTATAATTACCTTCATAAAGCTCGGTGGAGATTTCAATGGCAAGGCACCAGTGATGATGATTTCAAATGGTTTTCTTCTATTTTGGGAGAATGTGCCTTTTTGGTCTTAATAACTGTGAGATGGTTTTTGCCTTCCTTAGTGGGTTTGGCTCCTTAAGGATTTGTCTTCGAATCATCTATTGAACTATCATACAAAAACTAATTAAACTATCTAATATAAACATAAAAAATTTCATATCTTTTTATATGCAAGACAGGGCAAGCATATGGAAAATGGTTTTTTCTTTTACCTAAATTCTTCATTTCATATTTGGTCTTGCTAACTGAGCTAGGGGGCCAAACTTTTCTGCTTTTTTTGATGAGAAATCGATCACCGGAGGTGGTGCTGAAGACCCTATGGGCTTGGGTGATAGCGCTGCGTGTGATCGTAATTTGAGTATGAAAACAAATAGAAGGGAAATTTACAAAATATGAGGGCAGATGGGAGAGGGGAAGAAGAAATCCAGCATATTGAAAAAAAAAAAAGGAAAGGTTTCCTAGACTGCTAACAGAAGAAATCGTACCAGATTGAAACGGCGGAGGCGGACTCGATCTTGCCGTCAGAGCGGTGGCTTAGAGGGACGTGCTCGATGGCGGCGACAGAGAAAGAGGTGCAGGGATGTCGCGATGGGGCATTGCAGCAGAGGATCTGTGAGGGACATTTGAAATTCTTCTTGCTGATCCTTCCTCATCTGATCAGATGGTCTCCATTTTTTTTCTAAGTTTTAAACATGTTGCTATAATTAAAATAAATAAATAAATTAGCAATTGTGACACAAATGCTTAAAATTCCATCACAATTATACTAATTGTATAGGCGGGAAATTTCCCTCCAAAAATTTTCGGTCAAAATGTGCAGCATTATTTGAATTTTACATGTAATTGTGACAGAATGACTGTCACAATTAAAAATATATCCAAATGTGACAGATGTAATACCGTCACAAAATCATTTTGAATTTTATATTATTTTTTTTCCATGAATCTGTGACAACATCCACCTATTTCAGTCACAGATGAAGTCAAAAAATTTAAATTTTTTTTGGCTCCAAAAAATTTATGACTATTAGTGACAGGGCCTTGTGACGAGGTAAAATTTGTCACATTTAATGTACAATATGTGATGGTCAAGCTAATTCTGTCACTTTAGACCCCCTTTTGTGACGGTTAAGTGAAGGTCACAAAGATTTCTGTCACAAAAAGGCCATTTTCTTGTAGTGTTCCTTGTACACCAAGTCTACAAATAGTGAATCTGCTGCTGTTTCTATGCCTTTGCCTATCATTTCTACTACATAAAAAGTAATCTCAGATATACAAATAGATAGTGTGATTACTAAACCTGTTCAAACAGAAGTAAGACAAAATGCAGATCTAGAAGCTACTAAACTGAGTACTGATAGCTTAAGTATTCCTCAGTCAAACTTGCCAATAATTGAGGACTTGAATGTTTTGTCTGAATCAACAAGTTTGAATGGTCATAATACCACTGCTGCAACTGAATCTGAACACATATGTACTAAAAATGTGAGTATCACTAGTCCACTTGTTGATTGCAGTTTTGTTTCCACTGAAAATAAGGTTCCTTTATCAGATTTGTCAAGAAATGGGGATATCACTGGTTTCCATACTCCAACAAGTTTGTTTGATCATAATATAGATGCTGGAACTAACTCTGGACACACAGGTGCTGAGAATGCAAATATCACTAGTCCACTTGTTGGTTGCAATGACAATTCTGCTGAAAATAAGGTTCCTTTGTCTGGTTTATCAAGAAATGGGGGTATTACTATTTTTCCTGCACCAACAAGTTTGTTTGAGGATAATGTAGCTATTGAAATCAATGCTGATCAGACCAATGCTGAAAATGTGAATATTACTAGTTCACTTGTTGATCAAAGTTTTGTGTCCACTGAGAACAGGTCCACTGGATTTGACAACAGTAGTCAGGGATTTCAGTTACATGTTGACTTGCCAATCTCACAAAATTCCCATTCTATGGTTACAATGTCTAAGAATGGTATTCTAAAACCTAAAGCCTATCACTCTGAAGCTCATGGTACTGCTAAGAAGATACTACCTCCTGATCTAGGAACTGTCTTTGTCTCGGAACCTAAAACAGTAACACTGGCTCTGCAGCATCCAGAATGGATGGAAGCAATGAATAAAAAGTATAATGCCCTGGTTGATACAGGCACCTGGTCCTTCGTTCCTTACACTCCAGACAAGAATGTTGTAGGGAACAAGTGGGTATATCGAATCAAATATAAAGCATATGGTAGTATTAAAGATATAAGGCAAGGTTAGTTCCAAAAGGGTTTAATCAAAAACCAGGTTTTGATTATTTTGAAACCTTTAGTCTAGTTGTCAAGTCTTCAACAATAAAAGTAATCCTTACAGTTGTTGTCACCTTTAATTGGCCAGTCAGACAATTGGACTTCAATAATGCCTTTCTTAATGCCACACTACAAGAGACAATATATATGAAGCAGCCAGAGGGGTACATAAACAAAGCTAATCCTACATTTGTGTGTAAGCTCAAAAAAGGCCATTTATGGTTTAAAACAGGCACCTCAAGCTTGGTTTGATAAATTGAGAGGTAGTTTGGTGCAAAGGGGGTTTGTTGGTTCAGTTGCTGATAGCTCTTTATTTGTGTATAACAAGAATAAAATTCACTGCTTTATTCTTGTGTATGTAGATGACTTGATTGTCACAGGCTCTAATGTCAAGTTTATTAATGACCTTATAGCTGACTTGAATAGTACTTTTTCTTTGAAAGATTTGGGCAGTCTGAGCTACTTCCTCGGGCTTGAAGTGGAGAGAACCAGTCAAGGAATCAAGCTCTCTCAAAAGAAATACACAAGTGATCTCTTGGTCAAAACTCAAATGCATGAAGCTAAGGCTTATTCAACACCTATGGCAACTAGAAGATAACTTTCAATACATGATGGTGATCCTCTTAAGCAGCCCGAGAAATATCAAAGTATAGTTGGTGCTTTGCAATATCTGACCATTACTAGGCCAGATATTACATTTGCTGTCAACAAGCTGTGTCAGTTTGTTCATTCACCAAAAACTGAGCACTGGGAAGCTTGTAAGAGGCTACTTAGATATCTGAGAGGAACATTAGACTATGGAGTATTGCTAAAGAAATTTGAGTCTAAAATGCTTATTTTTCATGGATTTGCAGACAATGATTGGGCATGTAATCCTGATGATAGGAGATCATGCAGTGGATATTGCATATTCCTTGGTCCAAACTTTGTGTCTTGGAGTAGTAAAAAGCAATCAGTGGTTGCTCGAAGTAGTATAGAAGCTGAATATCGGGCTTTAGCAAACATCACTACAGAAATGAGTTGGTTGTTGCAATTGCTTACTGAACTTGGTTTGAAATTGCCTTCTCCAATAATCTGGTCTGACAATTTAGGAGCAGTATCTCTAGCTTACAATCTGGTACCGCATTCAAGAACTAAACATGTAGAGATCGACATACACTATGTTAAAGATAAGGCGCTTACAAAGGTAATGGAGATTCGATATGTTTCTACTGAAGAACAAGTTGCAGACATACTTACCAAATCCTTAAGAACTACCAGATTCTCTTATCTAAGGTCAAGAATTGGAATTGGTTTACAAACCTTTTAGAATTAGTGAAAGCTTAATATGAGGAAGGATGTGAGAATTAAGTAAGCTTCATTAAGCTTCTACACGTGTCTCTCCACGTCAGCTTAAGTTAGTTAAATAGCTAATCATTCTGTTAGCTAGGAAGTTGTAAAAAGTTGTTTGATTAACAGCTCACATGTGATATACTTGTTTTCACATGTATCAGTCTTGTTGTGTATATAAACACAAGAACATAAACTTCTCTTGTACAATAACAATTTACAGAATCAATATACAAATTTTATTTCTTTTCTCTCTTTCTCTCATACTCTGTTCTTCAGAGTTCTTCAGTTTACTTATTCCGCAAGCAACAATTCTTTCACTCACCACTCACCAGTCTTCTTTTCACTATCAGTGCGACCTCATCAAGTTGAGTTTCCACCGCGACTTCATATTTCTCCTACCCATCGCATCTGCGGCTTCATCTCCCATTCTTCCACTAACTTGCATCATTGCAACCATGTAAGATTTGTTTTTTCTTTTTCTTCATTGTTTTTGTTTATGTTTATGGTTCTAACTCATCTTCCATATTCTACTTTGCTGATCAAGATAAAAATAAATAAAGGAACCTAGCTGCCCATGTCTTTGTCTCTTTTTCACCACCATCGTAACCTCACGTCATCCCAAAATATTTTCTCAGGACTTTTTCATCATCATTCTTTGTTTTTCAAAATTGTTTCATTTTGAGTTTTTCTTTCATTCCACTATCATCTTCCACTCCCACTCACCGGGACCTCACCTTCCCACTCTCCATGTTTTTTTTAATTAATTAATTATTTGCATGTGTTTGTCTTGGTTTCATTTTGTTTATGATCTTTTAATTTATTTGTCTGTGCCATTTCATTTTACTGCCTGTGTGGAATGAGACGTGTTTTTTTTATCCCAAAGCAGATAAAGCTGGACTGAATGATGCTTTTGAAAAGGCTAATTTTCAGTATCAATTGCCGAATGAACTTAGTGATAGCCAAAGAAAGGAATTACAAACTATTGATCTTCGTCTTATCCAATGAAGCGAAATGCATAGTTCTCTGTAAGACCTTAACGTAGTTCAAGACCAACATCCACACTTATCACTACTAGAAAATTGGGTCAAAAACGACGGTGAAAAATTGACATTTTAAGTGTTTACACGACGGACACAAACCGTCGTCTAATTAGGCATCGTCGATAGTCATAAAGCATAGATGACGGTTAAAAACCGACGTCTAATACATTATTACGACGGACTACACCGTCGTCTAAAACCACGCCGAAGCCACGTGGTCGCTACGTGGCAAATATATAGACGACGGTTTCTACATAAAAACCGTCAACTATGTTTTTTTTTTCAACTGCTTTTAAATCAATTCATACAAAATTATATTAAATATTAAAAATATTCTAATTACAAAACTCTTATACAAAATTACTAATTAAACCAAAACTCTCATGTACAATTTTTCACACAAAATGTGCACAATATATGCACGGGTAGTTCATACATATCATCGGGTTTAATACATATCATCGGGTTTCATACATATTATCGGGTTTCATACATATTCAATATTCAAACTTTTCAATCCAAGGATTCAAACATTTTCATGGAATAATGCATTCACAATTTGTTAAAAACAATTTAAATAGATTACCGAGTACTGACCTTAAAGTTTTTGGGTTAAAAATCACAATATTATGTGAAATGAAGAAGTAATCCGACCACAATGGAGAAGAGGAAGAAAGACGACCACAATGGAGAAGAGGAGGAGCAGAGGCGGGTGCTAGGGTTACTAAAGAAATGAGGAAAAATGGGGATTTCCTACAATACAACCATCAAAATGGTTGTACTTAGTACAACTATATTCATAAAATGAGTAATTTGTCCATAAAATGAGTAAACATCATCCACAAATGAAGTAACATTGTCCATAAATAAAATAAAATTATCAAAATTCATGATAAAGTAACATTATCCATAAATGAAGTAACAAAACCTTTAATGAAGTAATATTAATATGTTACTCCATTTATGGACAATGTTACTTCATTTGTAGATGATGTTTACTCATTTTATGGACATGGTTGTACCAAGTCCTACCATTTTGATGGTTGTACTTTAGGTGGACCTGGAAAAATGAGAGAGGAAGATGCGTGTAAAGAAGAAAACACGGAGTTAAAACGATTGACAAAAGCTAGGCTCGTCGTCTTTACCCAGATAACACGACTAAAAATTGGCACCGTTTTGATAAAAACCGTCATTTTTACCCAGATAATACGACGGTTTTATAATGGAACCATCGTGTTTGTTTTTTTACCCAGGAAAGGGTAAAAACGACGGTTCGGATGTACACGTGGCATCCACATGTCTTTTGAGGAAAACCGTCGTTTATAACATAGACTAAAAACGACGGTCCCCAAAGAAACCGTCGTACATATCCTACAACCAAGACACGTGGCATCCACATGTCTTGGGGCATTATAAACGACGGTTCCAGTAGGTAACCGTCGTCTATAACCTACAACAACAACAACGACGATTCTTTCTAAACCGTCGTTTTAATGTATCAACATCGGTTACTCCGAAAACCGACGTTTATATACAATTCATAACCGTCGTATATGATCTCTTTTTGTAGTAGTGTATTCTTCTTGTTGAGAGAAAAAAAAATTGTCTTTTGTCTTTTTTTTTTTTTTGTTATATGATTTTGCTATAACAGATAAAGAGATAGAAAGTTATCAATTTGTGTAAAGTGTTCATGTTTTTTTCTTTTGTGCTCTTGATTTATTTAATTTTTCAATTGTTTTTGTTTTTTATATAGAAAAAAGAAGAAGATGGATTGGCAGCCTAGATGCATAGATGAGAGGAGCAAGGCTTCTAACTTGGTGGAAGATTTAGAGACCAAATACAATAACAGATGCACATAACATGGTGTGGTGGTGACAGATGTCGTAGACACCGTAAGAAATGTTTTTGAAATGTCAAATTCCTAAGGGTCTGACTTGAATTAGGACTAAAAGTTGAATTGTGTTACTATAATACTTCCCTCATCGTTATTTTCACTATAGAATAATGCTAAATGTACTATCTAGTCTACTTTTATATTTATTAACTATATATGTGTCATTATTCGATTAATTTATAGTTAATTACATTTAGAATATTCCAACTCATAATATAAATTGTTAAAATTAACATGTTACATAAACAAATATAAGTATTGTTTCAAAAAAATGTGTTTCAATAGTAATGTATATAATGAATGTCGAACTGATTTAGCATTGACATTGGCAAGGTGAATGTATATTTTTGGATGCTTTATCAGATATTATTAAGTTTCTTAAAAAGTAAAACTTTTTTTAAAAATTTAATTTGCTCAAAAACTAAAAATATTTCTATAAAATATATAATTAATTAATAATCATAAATAATATTTGTGTATATTATCGTTGGAAAATAATTTTTGAATTGAATATGCATTTATGCCAATATATATCAATCAATATTCTCCATTAAAGATACTTTTATATTTTTAAAAATAATAAAATAATAATACATGTATATATAATAAATATGATACTATACTAGGTTGTTACTGTATGATTACTCTTCACTATCATATAATAAACTTGATCTCTCTAGGTACAAAATTTTCATAATCTCTTTTCTGTTTCAAATAATTATCATGTTTTTTATTATTTTTTAAAATGATTTCATTCACACAATTTATAAAAGTGTTAATTGTAATTTTTAAAATTTAAAAGATTAAAATGAGAATTAAAACAAATTTATTAGAATCCAAACGGAATATTCTTTATTATTATTATTATTTATTTATTTTAAACGATTGTTAGATTTTTTTACCAGACACGATAATTAAACGAATCTAAACTGAACTAAAAATGTAAAGTAGTGTCAGAAAAAGTACAGTAACTAAGTAAAAAATCACGTGGCGATGGTTGAGATCGTAATAAAGACTTGTTATCTGACCCTTTGACCCACTCTCACAGCCGTTTCGCGTATATCTATCCAAAGAGTTTGATTAGCCCAGCACTTTGGCTTCATCTCGACCTAACTCTCCCTGCGTGCGTGCCCGATCTGATAACTTCAAAATGGCTGCAGATTCTCCTTCAAATTTACATCTTAGGATAGGGCTAGATCGTAATGTAAGTTTTTACTTCTTCTTCGATCTCTCTCTACAATCAATTTTATTTATTTAATTTTTTCTATTCCCTTAAAAATTGGATCTTGAATATAATTTCATGCATTTTCTTCGCGATTTCATTATAATGGTTTTATTGCCTGTCAATCAGAAAAATTTACATTCTTATGTTGATGTGAAAAAGGAATGAAACCATAGATCGAAAGTCTCCTTTGAGTTTTTCTTTTTGTTTGGTCTTTTTTGACCTTGTCTTTATTTCTCAAATTACATAGAGATTCACAATGGTCTTGAGGAGCCTGGATTAAGGTAATGTCACGTCTCTATGCACCTTTGAGCTATAAAATTCGATGTGTGTTATTTGTCATGACTACAATATTTTTGCTGAATGTTGCTTCTGCTATTGGTTTTGTTGATTTTGAATGTAACACCCTTGATTCTAAAAATTCATAGATAATATATATCTTTTTAACATTCTTTCATTGTTAAAGTTTGAAATCCACCTGTGTGAAGGAAAAAAAGTACGCATGGTTTTAGATTTTTACTGGTAATTGAAAGGAAGTTATGGGATAGGAAATACAAAATATAAAAAAATGAGAAGAAGTGGATTTTCCAGTTCTAAAAATACGCTAATGCATCATATGGCATTAGCTTCATTTTTTGGTTCCCTGGAATATGTAGGTGTTTTTGTTGTTTGGTGTTTTAGTTACTTTTGAATTCCAGAAATAAGTCGATCTTAACATTGCTTGATAGTTACAAATTTTCTCCTTCGAGTAATGCAATGAATTCTTGGATGATGTAATTTTAGAACTCTTAATAGTTAAGGATACAAGGATTTTCTTTCCTTAGAAATTTCATGATCATCCCTCTTTTATTAGCCACCCTATTTTCTCTAAGTTTCGAACTAAACTGCATTTCCTCTTATAGTTGAATCCAAAAACCTTCATTATGATTTCAAACTTAAGGTTTTCCAACTTTTTTGAAGCTAAAAAAACTTTTCACTCACTTTATAGGACCATCAGACCTAATAGGTTTAATCTCTATTCATACTCGAGGAATGCTATTATTTTCCCTTTTATCCTTCACACTTTTTTGAACCCAAACAAACTCCTAAAGCTATTAATCATAATTCATATGGGAGGTATAAATACCACTTCCAGATGCTTCTTTGGGAGCAAGCTTTTTAATTTCCAGTCTGTTGACTTTTTCCTTCTCATGTAACTTGTAAGCAATTGGCTTCCTCTATTAAGACTATTAGGTGACTTGAAATTTTCCTTGGAGAATCTTTCTGGACAAACTTTTGTAAGAGTCTGATCTATAGCACGCCTAGATTGCATAATCCAACGTATTAAAAGATTAAAGCAGTTTACCGGAGTGTATATGACAAGAAGAAAAAATCTTTTACAAATCAGGTACGACACTTTTAGGTTCTTCTTCTCCTCCAAATCATAATAGTCCGAATGACGAGATTGTCCTAATACCATATACTTTCATAGCCCCATAATTGTTTAATCTTACCTCTGTTCTTGCCTGCTATAACCTGTTTCATTTTTTAGTACTGTTATCAATAATTTCCATACCATCCCTATTAAGAGAGCTTTGATTGTCCTCCTCTCTTCTATTCTTGTAGGAGAATGGAACTTGGAAAAGTATTAGCTTCTATTAATAAGTAAGGAAAATACTTTCAAACACTCTCACACTTAATACATGCTCTGTTAAACTAATCTTTACACTATCAGTGAGAGTAAATCTGAAACAAACTAATCTTTACACTATCAGTGAGAGTAAATCTGAAACAAGTCAGTATCCATTGTGTATAGTTTTATGAATCACAATCCCATATCATTGAGCATATGGATTACATCACTTATACTAGGTCGTGCATTTTTATTTTCTTGAACACAATCTAGTATAATTTTAAACATTTTTGTTGCATTTTCGTCGGTGCATCCTCCAATCATCAATGACTCATGGACCACTGAGGTTCCTTGCTCGATTTCCCTTTTAATATTGTTCGCTACACGTAACCCAGTGAAATGGCCAGGTTTTTTGGTGAGTAGATATAGGAAAACTACCCCGAAATTATGCATGTCAGTTTTCTTTGTGGATATACCTGAACAAGATGCAATGTTAGGTCCAATTATAGTTGTAGTCAATCATTTTATAATGTACTATGAAAATTTCACGAAAACTGCAATTTTAATTATTGGATTTGTATTTGATCTCTTACTATTCAATTGAACTTATCTTGATGAAGCATCTGAATATTGATAAAAGGTTGAAATACATTTTATACATAGCAGAAGTGAAAAGTATTTCTGGAATTGCAGAAGAGATAGTTTACCGTGGCGTAATGCATCAGGATCAGTGTAGCCAGGTGTACCCCCGAATCTTTTTTTGTTTTCTTCTCCAAAATAACCAAAATCACTAATCTTTGTATTGAAATCCTGAGGTTAAGAAATTGTAAATAATTTAACTTATATAGAAGTGCAATGAAAGGAAAAATTGCTTAACTCATCAAAATAGAACACTTATGCATTTGCTAATACTTTTTACCTGATCCAGAAGTATATTGTTCACTTTTAAATCAGAATTGATTAGGGCAGGATTTTTGTTATGCATGTATTCTATAGCCCTGCATAGCCCTCTGATAATTCTTACTGTTGTTTGCCAGTCAAGATCTGCAGCAAGTAATATAAATTGTTATTTCAACAGTTTAAATCTAATGTTTGTGAATATATATGCCACAGGGATATTAGAAACGATTTTTAATGTGTCTTATTGATAAGTGGGACCATTTTCTGCATAATGGCAGAAAGATGCATTCAGAAAGTGTTTGCATTATTGAACATGTGAGCTACCTTTGGCCCAAACTTCCCTGAACTTTAGTTTTGTGTTTTTCACTCAATAGACCCCATTTTTCCTTGTGTTTTTACTTTTAACAATGTATGCATATGATATATACTACTGCGCTGTGGATCGGTAAAAATGTAGGAATTTTGCTAGTGAATTTTCAAATATGTTAGTTGTGAATCTGGCTTATTAGATCTTGTTGTTCTCCTACTTGTTGACTGTTTGGTCCACAGAAGCTTTTATCTTGTCTATCTTAATATAGACTCAAGAAGGTAGAAATTGGTAAAGATGTTATAGTGCTGAAGCGACTTGCTAATAGACTGCAAATAAGCTAAATATCATTACTCTTAGGCAGCAAGAAACACAAGGGCAACAGGTAGAAACCATCCTTAACTATTGTGCAAGGGGAGAGTCTCTTAGATGTATCTTTCGAGTTTGTGTGAGAAGTAGAAACTTTGTTAGGATGGGTTTGTATTTAAAAGGAGAAGTACCTTCAAGCCAATCACCTAATGTTCCATTTGGATGGAATTCACTGATCAGATATGCTTTCTTACTGTCAGTATAGTGTCCCAACTGTTTTGTGAAGTTCTCATGAATTAACATTGGGCCATATGTCTGTTCTGCCTGAGATTCATGTAACAAGTTAGTATAGAGATTAATTCTATGTAGTAGGATGTGTAGTATGAGAAATGTTTAATGCTTACTTCAAATTCCTTTATGTCTTTAGTGTTCCTCAAGTAGCCTACTTTCACAGCTACTCTACTTGTGTTTCCTTGTTTGTTAGGTCCCCATTCCCAACCTTTGTAAACTTTTCCTAAGGACCCTTCAGCTATTTCCTCTTTAAAATTTTTTGTCAAATAGAAAATCTGGTAGGCCTCATAGTGTTGTGATGGTCCTGTAGCAACAATAACAAGTTCAATGTAAATAAAATTGAAACATATTATAACTTCATAGATAACAAAAATTAAAACACACTTACTTCTCTCAAGTGGTTGCATGAGGGTCTCCCCAAAACCGTATTTCCACCTTAAACCTTGACGGGTACTTGGTGTAAATATTTCCATTTTTTCTAGTCCGACTAGGTCTTTATATGTCTTTTATATGTCTTCAACTCATTTTTCAGTCTAGATTCCTCCTGCATCGTAATCTTTATATAAGTATTTGTAAAATTTCATTAGCTAACATGTTTATAATTTAAAGAAATGATACTATCACTTACTGGAAAATCGTAGAGAATCACCAGTGCAAGTCCTAGAAATATGGCATCTAAACTACTTGGCCTGCACATAGTTTAATAGTGAGAAAGAAGAAATCAATTTAAATTTTAGAATCAAAGTGTGAACAAATTGTACCTGTCTCCAAATAGAAAATGTTGGTTATTCAAACGTGTTGCCAACTTTGTCAATGTCTTTGATGCCAATTGATAGATCTGATCATAAACATTAGAGCATTAGCTAATAAAACAAGGAAATAAAGCTAAAGAAAGTTGAAGCATTTTAGAAAATAGGGAAAGAAAATGGTAAATTGAAAAGTATAATTTATTATAGTTAGAATTTACCTTTGCAACATAGCAATTATCATTAGTAATCCCTGTTTGTTCATAGTGTACTGCTCGACTAATCCATGTAAGGCCAAGCTGTTTTCGAGCTTCAGCAATGGTATCTTGAAGCCAAAAGTTTATGTCCACTAGCTCCTTGACATTATCTATAATGTTTTCTTCCTCTCCCATAATGGTGAAATTGCCACATTTAATGAATGGCAATTTGTCTGATTATTTATACAAAGTATTTGAGTCTTTAAACCATAACTAGTGTAGATACAATTTACAAGTAAGTTGTAAAAGTATAAAAATTATAAACATATTACCTGATGCAAATGCTTCATTGAATAAAAATCTAGCACCAGAGAGTTTGAGGTAGATATATAGTGCTAATGAACCTTGAGAAGATGCTGGAGATTCCAAAAATTGTCTTGAAACCACAAGAGTTAGGTTGTTGTCCTATAATTTTAAGAATAAAAAAGAAAGTATAAACAGTGATTTTTTTTTAATTATATGTAAAGAATATAAATGACTAAATCTCTCACCATTGGAACATTGTAATCAATATTAAACTCTGGTTGCCTTCAAATGCACAAATAAAACAATCAGTTATGAGCTGAAAGTAATGAAAGATAAGAAAAGATAATCAAATGAACACCTTATCCTAAAATTAATTATTCACATATACTATATGAGTTATATTATAAATACTAAATTATTTACTAATTGATGTGATACATGACTAATATTATTTTATTGGTTGAAAAATTAATAAAACTCAAATGGATAAATGAAGCTTTAAATAGATATAGTGAAACTAAATACAGATAATAAAATGAATTGGTAAATAGAGTTGATAAACATATACATGTCTATAGCATTAATGATATATTATATACATGTCAAAAAATATTTCAAACTCCATCTTTTATGGGTATATATTATGTCTTTTCTCAAAAACTATATATGTGTCAACAAAAAAACATAATAAAAATAGAGAGCTGTCTATGTGCGATAAATCTAACTTATATAAATTCTTCAAGTAAATTAAAGAGAGTTTTCAATTTAAAGGGTTTTGAATGACATAATAGTAAAAGACTTAAACAAATTTTGATTCAACTAAACTATAAAGAGATGTGCAAGGTAAGTCTAAGTGAAACTAAAACAAATTACAGAAAACTTTTAATTTTAAGCTCTAATCATATAAGAGTAAGACTTCAAACAAAATTCGATTCAACTTTAAATAACAATAGATATGTGAAATAAAAAAGCATGAACAGATGAAGATAAAGAACTAGGGCAGAAACTAGAATATCTAAGGAAAACTAAAAGAATGTATATACAATTTAAAGAGAATGCATTAATTAAAAGTCTTCAAACTTTAAACGCATATACAATTTAAAGAGAATACATTAATTAAAAGTCTTCAAACTTTAAACACTTTCTTTTTCCTGGTTAGCCAACCGTTAATATATTTATGGATGGTAGGTGAGCAGAACGTGGCGGAAGAAAGTTGCCCTATAATCACCTCGGGTGGAGTAGATAGTTAAGCCAAGTTCCGCTTACCAAATACCAGTAGTAAGCTTATTTTGCAAAAAAGAAAAAACAAAGAACGAAAAGAGTAAGCTTATTTACTTGAAAGTAATGGCTCAAATACTATATAGACCTTTAATCTGTATTTGCTTACACTACTTATGGCATAAAATTCTAGTTAAAAGGTAGCAGAATATCCTTTGCAAAGGAGAATTTAATTTTCATATACTGTAAATACAATTACGTGAATCAGCACAGGCAAATTAGTAGGTAAAAAGAAGTTTATTTCACAAACTCAGCTCAACATAAATAACACTAAATAATATATATTAGTTACTCATCATAATTATTAATACATCAAACTATTCCAAATTCAAATGGAAAGCCCATATCATTTTGCAAAGGAGAATTTAATTTTCATATACAGTAAATACAATTAAGTGAATCAGCATAGGTGGATTAGTAGATAAATGAAGTTTATTTCACAAACTCAGCTCAACTTAAATAGCAATATATAATATCTAGTAGTTACATGTTGTAATTATTATACATCAAATTATTCCAAATTCAAATGGAAAGCCCATGTTGATATGTTTTATCCTGCGACATTTTCAACATTAGAAGTTGAGTGGTACTGGTACCTTCCAATATATGAAGGTCTTTTTTGGTTCAACATTTTATACATCTTCATATTCGTGCAGTACTAATGATAAGAAGCGCAAAGTGCTTATTCTTGGAAATTGAATTGGATAGATGAAAATCAAACTCCATGCATTTTTTTATGAAGAAAAAGTATTAATAACTTCATGCATATTATATGTAAAAAAAAATATTAATGGCATTCCTATAAATCTTTATATATATACTGTTATTATTCTTATTCTATTTATTTAGTTTTGCTTGGTATTTTATTATTGCAAACCACACCCATCTTTCTTTGACTTCTTATTTTTGGTGAATGTTTCTTTGTACTTCTTTATTGTGTATCTGCCTTTTAATTTCTCTTTCATGCATGACATTTAAAGTCTGAAGTATTCTTCCCAATATCCTTGCAGTTAAAATTTTCTTTTTCTGTATCATGATGATTAATTATTAGATTAATTTAACTTAATTTTATAATTAAAATACTATTTTTAATTTATATTCAATTATTATAATTATTAAAATATGTTCATATATGAATTCTGATGGAATTTTTGGAAGGGGCATCAATTTATTTTTCATGCTTATTTTTTAATGATGACTTAAGAATTTATATGATACATAAAGAGTTGATGTTGAAAAAATTAAGCTTTTTAACTTGCTTGTACTGAAATTATTTTTTTTGGTGGACTTCGTAGTTCCAGATCATGCACCCATATTCTCCTTCATTTTTCTTGCCTTTTTGCAATTAGTGTTTGCGTAGTATGTGAGAATGGAGAGTTGAAAGTAGTAGTAGAATATGAAATTAGAGATACACTTATGGAATTAAAAAGGAGCAGTTGTATGGTAGGAGTTGTCTTAGAATACAATTGAAGCAACATTTGGGTGAAGTGCGTCTTCTGCTCTCCCCTTATTTCTTATGCTTCTATATTTTAATAGCTTTCTTTTGTTCTTGATTTCTCTCTGTAATATTTGTTTTAGAAGATTAGAAAAAGAAAAGTACAAGTCTATAGTACAATTAATTAAGAGATATATATATATATATATATATTTATGATTAAGAAAAGTATTTGTTTTATACTTTACAGGTGTTTGTGTAAACCTTTTGATTTTTTTCCCCATTTTGGAAAGAGTTTAAAAGTTATTTTCTGTCAATTAGCTTTTATTTTCTGAACGTTTGGATTTCTCCTTGTTGAAACGGTTGTCCAGTTTTGGGTGTTTAATGCTGGGTTTTTTCCCCAAGATTGATTCCATTTAGGTTTGATGTGGTAATATACATATACCCTTTTTCTGTTGACAAATTACATGCCGTCTTACATAATCGTTTATATGTTTTAGGTTGTTGGTGGGCTATAGAGGTAAATTGAGTTTATAATAAGCTTTACTAGAGTTTTTCATCCGGTGCTTAGAGAGTGTGGCATGAGAGGATTTTTCTGATTGACATTTTTGATAGGTAACTGGATCCTCGATTAGGTGTAAGGTCATTTTTGGTTTAGTTACTATGAGTTTTATTTTTTGCTTGCCATCTGTTCTTGGTTGTCTAATTTTTTCTTTCTTATTCTCTAATTTGTTTAAAGATGCCGGTTCTAGTTTGCTTATGGTTTTAAATGCCAAGCTTTCTTGTTCATACTCCACAATATCTTCTTTTTGCATATGAGATATGTACTGTCATTTAAATGTTGTTATTAGTTTAAATTCAGTTTTTTTCCTCTTAACAAATTATGTTAAAGTGCATTTTTTTTGGGTGCAACGGTAATTTTCTTTGTGTCTTTGTTTTTTATGTTTCATTGTGTTTGGATATCAGAAAATTTATTTTAGTTGATTTCTTAGAAGGCCGGTTACAAAGGGATATTTGTTTCTTTGGAAATTCTTTTATATATTATCGTATTGAAAGATATTTTGTTAATATATATGTATATATAAATATAGAATGTTGTTTTAGTCGCAGTTATTAGGTTTTTGTTTCTTTTCATCATGATTTGTTAATAGATTCATTCTGGAGTCTGCACTTTATTTACTCTTTCTTTCTTTTTCTTTTTTCTTTTTCGTTCTGAGTATTAATTTTGGTTTTTTAGTTAATATAAATTTACGTATCAGCAAAGGAAAATAATGAAAAGTAAACCTTCACAAATAGGAGAAAGAAAAGGTTCTCTAGGGAATAACAAGAATTTTACATTTCTAGAAGAGAGAGAAAAAAAAATAAAAAACATTTATGAAGTCATATGCTTGTTAAAATATAAATTTATATTTTGAATTTAAGGTTTATGGTGGGTTAATTGTTTTAGGTGCAGCTAAGTAGTTTTTGTTTCTTCTCTGGATTATGAATCTTAGATATGTTTGCTATTAAGTTTATGCTTTAATTTTCTTTACTTTTTTTCCCTCTTCCTTTCTTTCAAGTATTTATATTGATCATTGTCAAAACTATGTCACATTTTGTCAATACTAGTTCATGTGCTAACAAAAGAAATAATGGAAAGTAACTATTGATCAAGAGGATAAACAAGTATTGTTAATAGTATCTCCATTGCTAGAAGGATAGGAGAAAAATATTCGGGAAAATTCTTATTTTTTTGTATTTTTTATGTATTCACCTAACTTGTTGCAATTCACAATGTTTTATTGAAATTGTGAAAAATGTATAGAGATTGAATTATATGGTAGTTATATATTATCCAAATTTAATTGACAATTATGGGAACACTACCTACAAATGAATGTAGAACTAAATTCTATGCTATGTTAAATATAATTTTAAACTGAATGCTAAATATAAACAAAAAATAGACAATGCTATAAAAGCTAATAGATTTCCAATTGGATCTAAATACCTTCCTAAATTTATATGTAAACCAAGTGCAACGCACGGGTCAATCTATATATATTTATAATTAATTTGATAAAAAAGAATAAGTGATTAACATTTTTATATATTTTAATAGATATATAAAATTTGAGCTAGATTTGTTGATAATGGCTAAATCATTGAATCATATAAGCAAATACGTATCAAATCTAAGCTAGATGATTTCACCAACTAATGAAAATGGCATTATCATCATCAAATCATATAAACAAATTATATATATTAACCCTGAGAACGATAAGAATCATGACTCTAAAATGGTTATTTCTTCAAATCCGAGAATGCAACTGGAAAATGGTCTCTTACCTGGTATGACCTTGTCAGTGAGTAACAGTATAGACAGCTCTAAAATGGCAATGCAGTGGATTGGGGGGCCTCTTCCGTCTCTTACTTGGGGTTTTGCCCAACTATTTGCCGGAACATTTAGAATGAAAAATAAAAATTGATGTGTTTTGATGGGGTTGATTTGGTGTTGAGCCTTATGGGTCTCTTAAACAGAAATTAGCAAGAACCAGGAAATTGCACAAAGAAAAAATAAAAATAAAAATTGATGTGGGTTTTGGCAATGTAGCAGATTGGGGTTTTGCCGGAACAGTGCTCTGGTTTTTCCCCCTTTTTTTTAGAGGAAAAAAATGAAAAAAACAATTGATGAGGTTTTTGGGTCCCGCATTAACATATATATATATATATATAATAATTTGAATTAATTTTTCATTTTGATTTATTTGTATGTCTAATGCTATAAACGCCAATTTTGTGTAATATTTACAAGTTTGTTTACCAACTTGTTAAAAACTACCATGTAGATTTTGAAAGAGAAAACAAATTTTATAACACAATTAATCATCTTTTCAATTGAAATTATTTAATTAGAAAGACGGTGGGACTTGTTCCCCTTTCAACTTTTTTTTTTTCCTTTCCAATATTACCTATCTCTTATGATATGTATGCCTAATTATATTTTTGAACAGAATAAACAGTAGAATTGGCTAGTCATGCTCATCAAATAGAAATATGTACAGCTTTGATTTTTTTCGTTTGGACTCTATTTTTTTCTACAATTTCCAAATATGTTCTGAATTTCATGTGGTATATTCAATTAGAATTTTAATAGATTTCTTTTTTAATCATAGACTTTTATAGTATTTAATATATTTTTATCTAATTTCTATAGATTTTATTAAAGTATAAGTAATTTGAGTGACTGTTATAAATTTTCTTTATGAAGTTTGAGTAACTTTTATAAAAAAAATATTTAAAAATTAATGATTTTTATAGATTTTGAAAGACTTATAAAATTCTTATTGTTACTAGTTTGAATTTATAACCTTTATCTCTCTCTCTCTCTTCCATTTCTATTGTAACTATTTAATTTTATATATCTTAATTAGCGATGTTATATTACTCTCTAAGCACACTTTTTTTTGTTGATTGATTTCATAATACTGAGCATATTTCTTTAATGTCTAAACAAGATTTAGCTGCAGAGGAGCTTTTAAAGGTTGCCTTTTCATGAGTTTTTTTTTTTTTTTGTCTCTGACTTTTGTTTGATCTTACAAAGATGGCTTCAAGGAAGAAAGTTGTTCTGTCCACTGATGAGATTCAGAAGATTCTCATGAAGAATAAGCTCAAAAAAAATCAAGCTTCATCCTCCAAAGAAATCGAGACGAGTCAAAGGAAGGCTTTGGAGGAAGCCCTCCCCCGAGCCGATCTTAAGTGGAGATTGTTGAAGTGCGTGGCTTAGATTCCGAGCTTCTCGAGAGCAGGGTGTCCATTGGTGGCCAGAAGAGGCTGAGTTCTGCTGGGGAGACTCTTTCTCTAAAGAAGATAACGAAGGCCTCTACAGTCTAGATTGGGGAAGATAACCGTTATTTTTCTTGAAAGGCTCATTATTTGACGAAATGTTGATGCTGCCGTGAAACTTGTCGGGGCTTCGATTCCGCCATCAAATGAGAAAGAGATCTTTTCCACTCGCTTCGGTCTTATGTCGTTAAGCGGCTTTCTGGGGCATGGCAGTAATCGAAAACTTATTGTCACTTTTGCATTATTACTGTTTTTTGTGGGAGTGACACTTGCCTTTTGTTTCAACTGGCCTAAAATACTAGAGTGCCTATGTCAAGGTCAAATTGCACGAGAAAGAGGCTGTCAGTCTTAGGAAAGAATTCTTTTAGGCCAAAAAATCCACTCCAAAGTGGTTTAGAAGAACAATTCTCTTGGCACGACTCTTCAAAAATTGAGGATTTTCCTTGTTGAAGCTTCAAAAAATGAGAATTTTTCAAGTGAACCCCTTTGTTTGAGGGAGTTCATTGAAACTCCTAAAAAAAATTACATAATATGGAAAAAAAAAATTACATGATATGAAAAAAATTACACATTATGAACAAAATTACACATTATGGAAAAAAAAATTACATGATATGGAAAAAATTACATAAAATGAAGCATAAACCCTCTGTTGAATTTAAAAGGGGTTCACCCAAGTGGAATCCAATGGAGCAAAATGGTACCTTAGCGAAGCGATCATAATGAGAAATGAGGCAAGTTTGCATGCCAAGAATTTTTGCAAGGCATTGAAACTTTATGGAGAGGCTTGGGAAATTAAGATAGGTTGAGAAGAGGGTAAGGCGAAGTATCTCATGCCAAACCCTCTGCCAAAGTCCCTGAGGATGACAAACTTTTCTTTTCCGATGTTCTTTCTGTCGCGGTTCTTGATGTTGTGACTTCTGTTTGTGTTGATACTTCTTCAAACCCCTCAATCGAGCTTAGGGGAATTGACGTGATTATTTATGATCCCGTGATTGACAAGGAAAATATGTAATTAATTTTGTTTTGTTCGTATCAGCTTTGAGCCAATTTTGTATCAGAACTTTTTTTTATGAATGAAAGATTTCAATATTCTAATTTTGTGATGTGTTGGTCCTTTCACTTTTTATATTTCTTAAGAAAATATAAAAAGTATATCAATCCGTAGTTGTTGGGGAAAAAAGTTCTTGTTGCCTTGGTTCAATCTTGTGTCTGCTCATTTTATTTTTCCACCATCTATTTTTAGCATGACTAAACTTTTGGGTTGACCACCATACAAGAATAGATGAGCCCCGTGTTGCAATTGCGGTTCGAAACTAAGTGGTCCAAGACCACTTTTTTGCCTTTATTAGGCAGTTTGAATTGTATCAATTTTGCCTAGCTTGTCATTTTTTCAATCCAAGGTTGGCTTGTCATTTTTTCAGCCACTCGTTTGGAATTGGATAAGTTTCAAGTTTTAATTGTCACAATTTTTTTGGCAGAAATCAAGGAACTTTAACTGTTGGATATGCATTAACTGCCAAGAATATTTTTGAGATTTGGATATTTATTATCTTCATAATTATTTTCCTCATGAATTGGAAGAGGTTTTGGCTTTTTCATCCAATGATTTTATCGTTGATTTTTTATCTTGGTCGTTTCTTCAATTTATAATAGCTAGAGTGTTTGGCCTTACCCAGCCATTCCTATGCTTCAACATTTAAAAGTCATGAAATTATCATCACTAGTATCTTCGTTGCATTTATGTATTTTGAACAAAGGATTTGACGGTGATGCCAGTGCTAATGCTTTCATTGTTTTCTATCAGTTGACTAATTTTTTCCCCTTCTTTGGTATAAGTGATGATGATTTCAAGGGTGTTACTTTACACTTCGATTCAAGATAACATCCTACTGGGGGTAACTTTGGGAAAGCGTGTGCAACTGACTTATAATTACCTTCATAAAGCTCGGTGGAGATTTCAATGGCAAGGCGCCAGTGATGATGATTTCAAATGGTTTTCTTCTATTTTGGGAGAATGTGCCTTTTTGGTCTTAATAACTGTGAGATGGTTTTTGCCTTCCTTAGTGGGTTTGGCTCCTTAAGGATTTGTCTTCGAATCATCTATTGATGATTTTGATTGTGATGCCTATCTTTGGGCTCTTTTGCTATCCTTTGTCTCTTTCCCAGTCTGAATCGAATGAAGTTCTCTCTAGAGATGGGAAGAGGTGGCTTTGAAGAGGTTCTTGGCTAGAAGTCCGAGAAGATTTTGAAGCTGCAAGAAGATCCTGATGTGTCGGAGGACTTGTTTTTTTTTTTCTTCTTTTTTTATTTGTCTTCGGCTTGTAATTGTACTTTGAGTGAAAAGTCTTTTTGTAATTTGTTATTGAATGAATAAAGCAAAAGAATATTGGAATATTTTTGCTTTATAGACATAAACAAATAAATAAATGCTGAATTTTTTTTTTTAAAAGAAAGAATTTGCATGATAAACTCTTAGATTTTCTACGTTCCAGCTTCTTGATATGCTTGTCCTATATATTTCGGGCCATGTTATCTATTTGATTTGATACTCTCCTTCCCAATTCTTACTAAGCTTCCCAATATTTAGTTCTTTAGTATTTCGGAAAACTTTTCCTAGTACATAGTTTTTGACTTGTAACTTTCGAGGCCTCACTCCTTTGTTGAAATGTCGAGACGCAATTTGTTGATATTGGCTTAGTGTAATTGACACAGCTTCCCGTGTTTCTTATGTTTCGTCTAAAGCTTGGAGCATCAATTGGTCATTTTGTTGTCATAGTTCGTTGCTTATTCTAGTTGTCTTGTATGAGATTTCTGCTAGTAAAACTGTCTCAACACCGTATACAAGTGAAAATGGGGATGATCCTGTTGAGGCTTGGATAGTAGTTTTGTAAGCCCATACGACTCCAGAGAGTTCTTCTACCGATTTTCCTTTAGCTTTCTCCAGTCTCTTTTTCAATGTTGAAAGTATTGTTTTGTTTGATGTCTCAGCTTAGTCGTTCCCTTAAGGATGCCTTGGTGTTGAAAATTTCAGACCAATTTTTCATTCCTTGCAGAAACTCGTAAACTTGTTACTAATAAAATGGGACCGATTGTCCAAGATAACTATCCTTGGGAGACTGAAACAACATATTATAAACTTCTAGACGAGCTGGACTAGATTTGTTTCTTTGATTGTTGCATATGACTCTGTTTCTATCCATTTTGAGAAGTAGTCTATAGCTACCAGGATGAACTTCTTCTAAGTTGGTGCTTGAGGCAATAGACCTACGATGTGGAGTCTCTATTGGATAAATAGTTATGGATTTGATATAAAAGTTAGCTCATTTGATGGGAGATGATGCATTAGAGCGAACTTTTAGCATTTGTCACATTTTCTTACATACCTTTATGAGTATTGAAATAGCGACTAGTAGCCATGACACATGATTCGTCTTGCCATGGATCTTCCACTTGAATGATTTTCACAGAAGCCCTCATACACCTCAGTCATTACTTGGAGTGTTGATTCAAGTCTGAAGCAACGCATCAAAGGTCCAAAGTAAGATCTTTTGTATAATTCTCCATCCATCAAGCAATATATGACTGCCTTTATCCAGATTTTTCTTACTTCAGATTTATCGGTCAAAAGATTTTTGCTTTGAATATATTGGAGAATCAATTTGATCCAGTTGTTGGTTCCTTTGTCCACATTGAGAATTGTGTTCTTCACCTTTTGCTATGCTCATTTTTGATAAAATTTCTATCGAAATGGTTCGTTTGTAGCTCGATTTTATAAAAGATGTGATGTTTACTAGTGTGTTGGCTTGGTAGTTTTGATCTCTGAGTAACTAGTTTGCCTCGATCTTTTTGAATTCCTTCTTCAGTGGTTTCACTTTCTCCAAGTATGATGACAAAATCGGGTTGGAGGCTGTAAAGTTTCCATTGACGTGGTTGACAACAAGTGCGGAATCACTAAATACTTAGACAATTTATCCCTTGAATTTTTTTGCTAACTGGAGTCTTTCTATCAACGCTTCATATTCTGCCTCGTTGTTTGAAGCTTTGAATCCAAAAGGATGGGAATGTTCAATCTAATCTTTGCTTGGACTTTCTAACGAAATGCTAGCTCTTGCTCCATTTATGTTTGAGGATCTTTCAACATACAGGTTCCAGGCTTTAGCTGTCATTTGTCCTTCTTCGTCTGATTGGTCGAGATGGAGAACTTTGCTATGAAATCTGCCAAGGGTTGAGATTTCATTAATGTTCGTGGCACGTACTTAATATCGTACCCTCCCAGTTCTGCTACCTATGCGGCGGTCCTTCCGTTTAGATATGGTTTATGAAGTACATATAGAATTGGATGGGCCGTGACCACTTTTACCATATGGCTTTGGAAATATGGCTTCAGTGTCTGAATGGTCGTCACTAGGGCTAGGATCAATTTTTCCAAGCTCATATACCTGGACCCAGCATCTAACAAGGTTTCCCTAGCATAATAGATAGGATGTTGCTTTTTACTTTCATTTTTAGTTGGCACCTAGCTGACGGCTTTGTTTGAGACAACCAAGTATAGTTGCAAGACGTCATCTGGATTTGGTTTCACCAAATATGGCCGAGTACTGAGATATTTCTTTAATTCTTGGAAAGCTTTTTCGCAGTCTTCTATCCACTGGAAATCTTTGCAGCCTTTTAGGATGTTGAAAAATTTATGGCCTCTTTTCAAGGATCATGAAATGAAACGCCTCAAATCCGCGATTCTTCATTTCAGCTTCATGACCTCTTTTTTTTGTCAGGGCTTTGTTTGAGAAGGCCAAGTATAGTTGCAAGACGTCATCTGGATTTGGTTTCACCAAGAGTGGCAGAGACTTGAGGCAATTTTTTAATATTTGAAAAGCTTTTTCACAGTCTTCTGTCCACTGAAAATCTTTGTAGCATTTTAGGATGTTAAAAAATTTGCGGCATCTGTCTGAGGATCGTGAAATGAAACGAATCAAAGCCACAATTCTTCCATTTAGATTCATGACCTTTTTTTTGTCAGGGGAGACGACATATCTACCAGGGCTTTGATTTGACTCGGATTGGCCTTATTCCTCTTTGCTCACGATGTGCCCTAAAAACAAACATGCAGCTCCTTCGAATGTACACTTATTTGGGTTAAGTTTTATTCTGTACCCTTCTATTATGTCGAATGTTTGCTTTAGGTGCTTCAGGTGGTTTTCCGATCTGATTGATTTCACCAATGTAGACTTCCATGGTTCTTCCAATCTACTTTTTAAACATTTTCTTGACTAGCTTCTGATAGGTTGAGACAACGTTCTTAAGTCCGAAAGACATTATTTTGTTGTAATATATCTCTCTTTCAGTCATGAATAATGTATTTTCCTGGTCGTCAGGGTGCATAAGGATATGGTTGCATCCTGAGTATGCATCTAGAAAACTCATCAACTAGAGGCCTGCCGTAGCATCGACTAGGGTGTTGATAATTGGTAATGGAAAAGCTATCTTTCTGGCAAGCCTTATTTAAATCTTTGAAGTCTATAGATACTATCAGTTTCCCATTCTTCTTCCTTACTACCACGACTTTAACATTCGATTCGGGGTGCTAAACTTCTCTGATCAAACCATTGTCTTCTAGTATTTTTACCTTCTCATTAATAATCTGCTTCTTTTTTAGGGCAAACTTTCTTCTTTTTTGCTTGATTGGTTTGAACTCTGGATTGACATTGAGCTTGTGGGTTATCACCTAGGAATCTATTCCTGGCATATTAGAAATGTCCCAAGCAAAACAATTTTTCCTTTCTTTTAAGAATTTTAAAAGTTTTTTGTCTTGCCTCAACGTCCAGCTTGGTGTCAATACAGACTTTTTGCTTGGGCTTTTCTTGGTCCAGAGCTATTTCCTTGATAGATTCTTGGGCTTTTTCTAGTTTTATTGTGAGGATGTTTGGACTCGGTAATTGCTATTTTTCTTCATAAGTCTTCCATTTCATAGCTGAGACATAGTATGAACGAGCATAGACTTGGTCACTCCAGATACTCATATTTTTCCACACACAGAGAACTTGATCATCTGCTAATAAGTGGATGGGACAGCATTCATGTCATGTAGCCATGGTCTCCCCAAAATCACGTTGTAAGTTGAGTCGCCATCTATGACTATCATTTTGGAGTAAATGGTTACACCGTAAGTTCTTGTTGTCTTTGGTTTTAGGGTCTGAAACCATCTTCTTTGGTCATCTGACATAACTCTTGATTACTAAGTGTTTGACCATTTTATCCAAAGTTATACTCAAGAAATAAAATTTGAACTGATCACAGTCTGAATCAGTGTTTCGACGTTGGATTCTGCGAGGTTTATTGACCACTTGTCTCGGCTTTAAGGTAATTCGTGGTTTTGCTACCTCCATTATTGCTTTCCCTTTCTTGTTGATTTCAGTTTCTCCTTTTTAGCCTTTGATCCTTTTCCAGTTTTATACGTTTGGTAGCTCGGGATATGGCATCTATCATGGTCTCAGGCTCGGTCTTTGTGAAGTAATCATACAAGCAATTGTCTCGATTGAGACCTTTCTAGAAAGCTTCCACTGTGATTGAATCGTTGCAGTTTGGGATTCTGACATTTTTCCTGTTAAATCATCGAGTATAAGCTTTTAAGGATTCAGACTTACCTTGAATTATGGTGAAGAGATGATTGACCACTTTTTGATTTTGATACTAGATGCAAACTGGGTTGCGATTTGGTTGACCAACTCTGCGAATTTATTGATTTGGACTCTAAGCTATCGAACCAAGTGAGAACAACTCCTTTTAAACTGGTGGGGAAGATTTTACACATAACGGCTTCCTTTTTCCATGTGGAAGACTTATCAGACACATGGTGTGCCGGTAAATTGTCTCCATTGGATCAGTAGTACCATCGTATATGTCAAACTTTGGGGCCGTAACCTTGATTGGTTTCAGCGATCTTTCAACTGAAAGGTGTTTGCATCAGGTTGGTGGTCCATCTGCGATCGAATTGTTGCGCATCGCCTTTTCTCTTTTAGAATTCCTCACTGACTATTTGCTTCAAGTCATTAGTCGTATGGTGCTGGTTATGCTCATATCCCTGGTTGTAGCGGTAGTTCCCTTCTTGATCTGTTTAGAGACGAAGTTTTGAGTCTGCTTGTCTAGAACGTGCATATCTCCTTTTCCGGCCCATTTCCCTGTTCGGGACCCTAATCTCACTATTGATACGGATAGGGATTGAGTTTTGACTCTCTCTCTCCGTGAATCGTCTTTTCTTTCATTTGATCCAGACTAGTGACTTTTAGGTTCAACAAGAGTGTTGACTCGCCCTTGAACTTGGATTTTTTTGGCTAACGCTTGATTCTACTTTTTTATCTCTGCCATTTCAGCTTGTAATATCTCTATTTTGGTTTGAAGGGCGACAATTTGCTTTTCTTGTAATACTAGTCCTTCTAGAATAGTTGAGAGAACAATTTCGTGATTTGACATAATGGTAGTTTTTTTTTTTTTACTTCAATTGTTAATTTTATTGCCCCTACCTGGTGCACCAAACTGTTGACGTTAGAAATCGCATTGCCACGTGGAACTCCGAGATTGGATGATACCTGCTAAATAAGGTCACCACAAAAATCATTGGCGTACCAATGTGGTACTTGCCAAAGGCATTCCGACGTTTAAGTCAGTGAAAATGAAATGGCAGAGTTTGAATGACATAATAAACATAATAGATTCAATCTGTATGGTAGTATTGAGTATTGTGCTACCTTTTTACTTTACCTTTAACGGTATTTATAAAAGCCTTGTTCACTGGATTTCCGCATAGAATCTTTATGTAGATTTTGATGATCTTTCATGATTTTGTTGTTTTGATTCTAATATTACCTCTAAGTGCCTGATCATGCAGTTAGTATCTGGAATATGTGATTTGGTGTTGATATTGCTTGTCAACAATTGTTGGAGACGTAGATCTGAGACAAACTTTGTAAATAAGATGATGAATCCTTGTAAGCCATATGATCAACCAAATTAACTGATAGAGATGCAACAAAGTAAAGACGATCAAAAAATCGTAAAGTAAAAAATTGTACACTCGGAAGCTCAAGTCGTGGGCACAGAAATTCCAAAGTCACAAGTTTATTCAAACTTAGCTCGTAGGATTCTCTCATAATGCTGATTTGGCATGTATTTTATTTTATACCTATACAGAAAATAAAACTTCCATCGAAGAGAAGCAAATGAAAGGCTTTCATAAAAAATTTCGTAGAATTGAGAATGAAGTTTTCATTTTGTACATTCCAAATCATAAATTAGTGACTGCATCCAATCTTCAAAAAATTAAGTTTTTCTTAAGTTGAGATTTTGTTTTTAAAATCTTGTTCAGTCAATATGCACCTAAAATTTCTTAAAACGTTTTCAAAAAAAGAAAAAAGAAAATATGCAGTTTAGTGGTTTCGTGGTTAACTTGTCATTTGTTGTGATTATGTGAATTACGGGAATCATAATAGCCACAACTTATGCTAGTAGGTTTGACCTAATGAGAAAACTATTAAAACTACTAAAAGTACACTCTATACTAAGAAAACTTGCATATAACTGTTGTATTATGTCATTCTTTATCATTTTTATTTATCACGTAGAACAACAATTCACTCACTTATAATTATACAACACGATACACAATAATAAAATAAAGGTCTTAATGCACTGTAATATTTTATAAAATTGAATTTGTTTACATAGATGTTTTTACAATAAATTTGTGCAATTAATACTCTTTAATTTAGAAAAA
Source organism: Ochetophila trinervis (assembly GCA_003254975.1). Taxonomy (NCBI): domain Eukaryota; kingdom Viridiplantae; phylum Streptophyta; class Magnoliopsida; order Rosales; family Rhamnaceae; genus Ochetophila; species Ochetophila trinervis. The sequence goes on along the minus strand of QANX01000912.1, from coordinate 22,895 downwards.
TTGTACATATATCTAATTTAGTTAAAATTGACAAATTCTGTCAACTTAGATAGCAAGTGACCTTCAAAATTATTTTCTTCATTTTTAGCTTACAAAAAATTTTAAATTTATGGAAAAAAAAGTTTAAAATTTATTTATGGTTTTTATTTCCTATTTATAATTTTTTATTTCATTTTTAATTATATTAAAAATAAAAAAACTAATTTTAAAAGTCATTTGTTATGCATATAATCTCTAAATTGACACAGTCTGTTAATTTTAATTAAATTGAACAAATATTTTTTTTTTCAAATTATAAAATATCAATTATATAATTAATTATAAAAATTTCTATATAAACAAATTCAATTATAAATAATATTAAAATGCATTTAACTCTAAAATAAAATTTAGAGACTTTAAAAAAATTATTGCAGTCATTTGCCATTTTCTTTAGATTGAATATGCTAAAACAATTGTATATAATTTTTTTTCCCATGCAAAACTTCAACTACATATTATCTTCCCAATCTATATAATATATTAAAACTCTG